>WEDG01002819.1:0-20689 GCA_017591395.1 Schistocephalus solidus | reverse complement strand
ATTTCGTGAAACGTATTTCTTATGCAATTTTCCCCTTGGATATGAAGTAGCAAGGACGAAAAGGAAAGGAGGCATTATCCGGCTTAAAGGTGTACAAAGTTATTACTGGTGGGTTATAAAATCTTTTTAAAATTTCAAACTATGAAGAGCTGTACGCTAGGTTGAATGGTGGCAGCTGCATTAACTTATATGAGATGGAAGCGGCATTTATAAGGCACCTTAAACGGTTGCTCAACGCCGTCGGCAAGAGGGTGCAAAGACAGCCAATAGAAGTCCTTTTTAACGGTTGGTTGAGTTATTTTCACTTAACCATACTATCGGTTTAATAATGGCCAGCCTGAATTTGCCACATTGACTCCTGTTGCCTGCGATAAAAAACCACCTACCCCGTGATTGAACACATCCCAGCGACCCAAATTGTACATATAAATAGGACTTTAAACTATTTTTGTACATTTATTTTTTTGAACGTTTTATATATAAACATTTTCTAATTTCCTATGAAATATAAGTTTACATTTCCTTTACATCTTTCGGGGAATGGGTATAAGCGATAATAGACGTGTATGGATAGACGTGTAGGGATTTCAAAGGCGTAAGCCTATTTTCCTCAAATACACTGAACTGAACTGAACTGAACTGGCTACGTAGGATGGGAAATGATGGTTTCGTAGAATGCGGACGCAGTAAAGTAATTATATTGGGCGTGCAGTATGTATTCGTTTTCAATGGGGGTAACCGAACGTCTTTCGCCGATGTCGATAAATCTCGACATGTCAATATTAAGAATATATCTACAAAAAGGACGAAGTTGATATACAGTCAATATACGTATCTCGACATGTCGATATCTGGGCGATATACGGAAAATATAGGCATGCTATTAGAGTGATTGCCAAAGAATTTGCTTAATTTTCTAATTTGCAAAACTTATTTTTGTAGCTCTCCTGTTAGTAGCATATTTTTTGCGTTTTTTACATCAGGTATGCTATACGTAATTCGACTGCGCATCAAGATTAACACTTAGGCTTTGATCTAGCTTGATGAAATGATTAGTTCTAGTTGATTCATAAAGAAAGATCACGCATAATCAACACTATATTATCAAATACAAATATAAATAAATAAAAATAAATTGTATAGTTGAGGCCCAGAAAGCCCCGTCATTTCAAACTTAGTATCACGGTATGAATAAATACACAGGGGATAATTGCTGCACTATGTGAGCAGCCATATAAACAGCAGAAATGAATAACACGGTAGGCATCTCAGATTCAGAACGATTTGCCATTTTTAAAACAATAGTCAACAATCTTTGTCATATACGGTGAACTTGAAAATAAGCAGTAAAAAAAACTCCAACGGTTTAATTGGAGGTGGAGTTCAGCGAGCCGCCAATTAAAAAAAAATTAGGAGAAAAACTGATTCACAAAAGAATTAATAGCTGGACTGCTGACTGCTGCATACTTAAATTTCTGTATACAAACGCCCAAAGTCTGTTTTCGAAGCTTGATGAACTGTGAATTCAGGTAGCCGTTCTGTCTTCCGATATTATAGCAATCACAGAAACATGGCTGTCATAGAACATCAGCGATTGCAAAGTAGCCTTATCCGGGTACCAGGTGTTCAGGAGAGACCGCACCCAACGCCAGGTTGGAGGAGTTGCGATGTATGTTAAAAGCAATTTCACAGTGTGTGAAATGACGGAGAAGATTAGCAATGGTATTTAGGCTATTTGGCTGAAAATAAAGATGCGGGGATCGCAGTCCCTTGAAGTCATGACTCTCTACCAACCACTGGGGACAGACACTGACGCTGCTTCTTGTTTATTGGAGAACATAAAGGAGATAAGTAGTCGACCTGATGTTGTTCTCATGGGTAACTTCAATGCACCCAGCATTCGATGGAACGATCTGCAGCCGCAGAGCTCAAAGTTTGACTTCAATCATCGTCTGCTAAAGACAACATTTAAAGCTCTTTTCACCCAAAATGTATTTGTTCCAACGAGAAGGCGTGGAGGACAACAGGCTAGTTGTTTAGATCTCGTCTTCACTAAAGATCCTGAAAGTATAGACGAGGTACACTGCCTAATTCCACTTGGTCGAAATGATCATGCAGTTCTTTCATGGGAGTATGGTTTATATTCTGTGCCATCTGCAATAAATGAAACCAGGCCCAATCTATGGCGAGGAGACTTTTGCAAGATGAGAGCTGAGGCATCACGAATAGACTGTGATCTTCTCTTCTTCGGAAATGTCACTGAGGACTGGAATTAATTTAAGGAATGTTTGCTGAATCTAATAAAATACCACTGTCCGCCATCACAACTTAGGATATCTAACAGACTACAGTGGTTAACAAGGGATCTAAAAAGAGAGATTAACAGGAAAGAAAGGCTTTGGACAACATTTTTCTGATCCAGTTAAAATTTAGCCTTTTAAGCTAACAAAACTCAAATGAACAAGGTAAAAAGCTTGATCTTCAAAAGCCGACGGGATTACGAGAGGGATTTGCTCCAGTGAGCAGATCACAATCCCAAATTGCTCTACAGCTATGTAAGAAAAAGCACACGTAAAAGGAACCTGATTCGTGTTGTGAGAAACGATGACGGTTTCAAGATATCAGTAATTAAAAACAATGCTAAAACATTTTTCCTAGTTTTTTTTCAGTCGGTTTTTACCAGAGAAGCTGTTTTTATTTCATCTAGTTACAAGACTATGGGAGCACCAATTATTCAGGATATGCTCTTTCGAGAAGAAGCGGTTTTTGAAGAACTAAAAGGTCTGAAGGCATGCAAATCCCCTGGCCCCAACGAGATTCCAGCAAAGTTACTCTTCGAACTTGCTCGAGAGCTGGCGAAACAACTTTATTTTCTGTGCCAGAAATCGTTCGATACGGAAATTCTCCCTACCAACCCGAAAACAGCCCACATCACACCACTTCACAAAAGTGGTAGTCGTGCATTTGCTACAAACTACAGGCCTGTCAGCCTGACCTCTATCTGTTGCAAGGTTATGGAGAAGGTTTGCAAACAAAATTGATGATTTATTTAGAAACCCGTAACCTCTTATCAAATGCACAATAGGCTTTCGAAGGGGCAGATCATGTGTAATGAACTTACTTTATACGATACAAAGCTGGACAAAAGCACTTGACGCAAAAAATCACTGTGCCTGTGGCCTTCATTGATTTCCAGAAGGCCTTCGATAGTGATGCGCACCAGCGTCTCATTTAAAAGTTGAGAATGTTTGGTATTTGAGGTAAACTTAAAACGTGGATTAAGAATTTTCTCGTTGGTCGTTCCCAAGTGGTCTGTGTATGCGGATCACAATCAAAGCGCACAGTCATCTGGAGTGGAGTCCCACAAGGTTCAGTGCTCAGACCTATCCTATTTCTCTTGTTCATTAATTATTGTGTACAGGAATTGGACTGTAACTTTGCTATGTTTGCGGATGATATAAAAATCTGGAAAGTTATCCACAATGCTGCCGATGGAGACAATTTCCAAGAAAATCTTCGTCAATTTGACGACTGGTTCCGCAAATGGCTCTAGTCCTTCAACTCAAACAAATGCGCCCTGCTACGTCTGGGAAATCGAAGTTAAATGTTTGCGTATTTTTGTTTTGAAAATAGCTAATGTAGACGAAAACCTTATTTGCAGTGGAAGATTATTCCAGATGAAATTATATTTGGAGGCAAAAACTGAAAAAGATTAGTTGTGGAGCTAAGGGGTGGTGAAAAGATCATGGGGAAATTACCAGTGGCATAAGGTCGATCTACCTGAGCGAGAGCGTTAATTAGTGGAAGGCAGCTTGACCATCCTCGGCGCAGCAGTCATCGCAATGTCTTTTTATTTCTTCCATTAGCTCGCACAGTTAAGTATCGACGGTTCTTTTCAGAAAATGCCATGGCCATGTGGAATAAACTTCCCCATAATATAAAAATCCAGCGGATTTATTCTTTGTTTAAGATAACTATTACTAGTTTTTTGCATTCAGAACAGTTTCCATGAATTCTGGGCCCTGACACGGTAGAAACTGTTTTCCTGTTCGACGGAGTGCGCGGCATCTGAACTCGATCCCAGGTGTTACCTTGAGGGATACGGCACCGTCTCTGCAGCCTGCACCCGTTGAATTCTCGGTAGACAGTGAGCAACCGTACACGGATGCTTTCTTGCCTGGGGCAGAATCCCGGTTCCTAGCAAAGACAGAAAGACTGCAATTGTGTTAGCCCTTCCCTGATCTGAATTTCTATCATCCTTACAGATGGCAGTTTTTTCTCCTGAATAACCTAAAGCTAGGAAAAACACTTATAATGGTATATATTCGGGAGATTTTTTCACTGCCAGCCTACCCACTGAATATTTCATCTGACCATGCCTGTAAACCGGCATTAAATACAACACTTATTATTATTTGGGCTAGAGTTAACGTGAAACAGGAAGCAGAATCCGGCTTCAAGAATTCTAACCCACAGAAATATAATGTTTGCTAACTGGCATCCATCCGTATAAGAGATACGGGATCCCGGAAGAGAAAATAGTCTTCGAGTAAAAACCGTCTATACTTTTTCAATCTTACTGCGGTCAGGGGCGTTCATCAGCCCAAAGAGGGGACAGCAGTACCCTAGGGTAGAAAGAACAAACGTGCGGTACAGGCTTAACTTTATTTCTTGAAGGAAGAATATTTAAGATATAAAACCACATATCTGTGCAGCCTTTGCTTAAATTCGATCAGCATGAGGCGATAATGCTAACATATTCGCGTAACTTTGACCTAAGTCTCGTATGGTTGATCGTTCTAAAATTGTCCTTTTTTGGAATACTAGGGCCCAGGAAGCTTGGCGGGGTCAAAACACATAAAACTACTCTTGGATGAAGAAAACTCGATCTGCCAACTACAGCTGCAACGTGAGAGCATTGACGCATTTTCTAGATTTCCCCATGACTCAGAGAAAGGACCATCGGAAATTAAAGTGACCCCCTTGAAACTATATTTTCGCTACCTCGAGTCGCCCATGAACCATGATGTCTCCTTCTATCACCAGTCATCCAAACGATGAAGTCATTTGGACTTACATATTCGGTGGTCCAAAATCAAAAATGCTGCCGTTTCTTTGCATACTTACCATCATTAGAATTCAATTCTGGATCCTAATTTGTTGAGGACTTAAGTTCATTGACGCATTTTCCTGATATTTGGTTTAATGCACCTAAGTGATCTAGAACGCACCATCTCGACCTTTCATTATCTCATTCTGAAATGCTACTGAAGTATTACCCTACTGTACCACCTGAACTTATCTTCCTTAGCAGATTTTCTCCTACTTTCTTTTCGAAATGAAGGCCTATTGAACTCTGTTTCTATTTATAAGTAAGGAGTTTTTCACTGCTTTTTTTTCTAGTTCACGATTTATTTCAAAACATCGCTAGCTGTTGACTAAGCGGGACAAGTTCTGTCTACATTATTAAGTATTTGTGCATTTTATCTGCACACATTGTCATAACTTTATTAAGTTACTAAGGTTTGTTTAGACAGTGCCTTGTCGGTGCTAACCAAATATAAATTCTAAGATTATTAGTAGATAAGTGGTGATTTTATCAACGCAACTATTGGCAGTGTATTTAGAAAATGAATAAATGCACTTGAGATCGTCAGCCTTAACGATATTTTGTGAATTTGTGAGTAAAGTTGTAATTTCGTAAATGTACAGAATAAAGAGAAGGGGACCTATAACCGTGCATTGAAAAACGCAAATCTTGATCGTCTGAGGCGTCGATTATCTATATCCTACTAAGACCTTCTGGCTGCGGTTACACCATTAGGTACCAATGAAGTCAATGAGAGGAGGCCGGATGCCGAGGGCTTCCAGTTTTACCAGAAGACGTCTGTGCAGTACTTTGTCAAAGGCTTTGCTCAGGTCCAAGTAGATCACATCCCACTGACTGCTGTTCATTACGAAAGGAAGTAACGAGGTTAAGAAAAGCAAAATGACACACTTCGCATGATCTTCCAGTTAGAAAACCATATTGTGAGTCGCTTATGAGCTTATTTTCTATATGAAAGTCGAGAAGTTGATTCAAAATAAATATTTCAAGATGTTTTGCTAAAGCCGGGGTTTTATGAAAGCCTTGATAATTATTTACGTCCGAACGAGTTTTCGGACTTGAAGACAGGAAGAATAATAAATGTTTTTCATGAGTCAGGAAAGAATCCGTTAGAAAGATACACTCTTATTTGCTCTCCGGGTTGGACAGTTTGAAAACCTTTAACACTTCGCTTGTTCTGATCCTGACATTAAAGCTGCCACTGCACGTACGTAATTGCTCTTTGGAATTTTCGGGAATTTTTATTGTGCCGAATTACCTCACAAAACTACATCAAATTGGAGTTTGTTTATCACCTTCGTCGACTTGATAAAACAGCCTCTAAACCGCTCAGTGAACCAAAAGTGCAAACCCCTTGAATATCTGAAGTTATCCAGGGCCTTTGACCTCTATAAATGGCTGAGTACTTCCTGAATATTCTTCCTATCATTTATTGTTTTTTAAAAGTGGTTTTGAACGAATAGGTGCATTTATTGATCATATTGTTTCTATTGTGGCGTCGTTGGACTTCCGATTGAAATTCGCTCGTCTCCAAGCTTTTGATTTTTGGCCAATAATCTGTATCCAAAGTCAGGACTCAACGAAATAAGTTGTCTTTGGATCACATATTGTCTGTTTATCAGGATCAGCCTATATTTATCCCGCCCATCCAGGTTTGGACCGGTGCCGTCCTCGAAACCATAACTTTTACCCTCTGGGACGTAACCGTAGCCATTCGACGTTTTCGTCAATCTTATAGTCCTGGACCAGATGGCGTATCGATCAGTATTTTAAAGGCGGATGCTAATGATATTTTCCCGTCACTTCTATGTAAGATATTTAATCTAGCTCTTGAAAGTGAAACCTTTCCCAGTGTATGGAAGGAATCGCATATTCTACCTATCCCCAAACGCGGCCAATCTACGTCATTTTGACGATTTTTAGGCCAATCAACACACTGTCCGCAGCTTCGAAAATCCTGGAGACCTTGATCAAAGATAAGATGATGTATCATTTAACTGAGAATAACCTATTGAGTGCAGCCCAGCATGGGTTCCTCAAAACTAGGTCTTGTGACACATGTCAGCTCTCTTTCTTTGATCATGTTCTACAATCTAGGGATAATGGCTTTGCACTTTACATAGTCTATTTCGATTTTACCAAGGCCTTCGATCGTGTTGACCATGCCCTTCTTCTCCTGAAACTCTCCTCTTTCGGTATATGTGGTAAACTTCTGAGCTTGATATCTTCTTACCTGAGCTCTCGTACACAACATGTTAAGATCTCCAATGCTATCTCAAACTCGGCACGTGTGAGGAGTGGATTTATTCAGGGGTAGTGTGCTAGGCCCGCTTTTATTTTTGTCTTTTTTTGTCAATGATGTGCCAGGTTTATTTCGAAATGGTAGGCCCTTTATGTATGCCGACGATTTAAAAGTTGCCTATCGATACAAGCCGGCAGATCGCGACACCGTGCTTGATCTATTAAAAAATGATCTCGAGGCGTTTGCCCGGTGGTGCTGCACATGGCGCCTTTCCCTTTCTTGGCACAAATGTTCCGTTATGGTTGTCGGTGACAACCATCAGCCTCATCTTAGCATAGATGGCCACGATATAAATGTACCTGGCGTTGTTAAGGACCTGGGCATATCATATTCCAACGGTCTCAATCTTTCAGAGCATTGCGCCCTGATTGTCTCCAAAGCACGCAGAACTGCCGGGTTTATCCTCCGAAATATTAAAACTATTGATATTAGACTCCGCCTTTATAAAATGTACGTTAGACCTGGCCTGAAATACTGCTCGTTTCTATTTAGCCTTCTGCGCGCTAGCGAACGGAAGAAAATAGAATCAGTCCAACACTTCTTCACGAAAAGAATTTTATCGTTGGAGCACCGTAATCTGTCGTATCAAGAACGCTGTGGGCTTGTTAACATTGATCCCTTATGGTTTTGCCGAGTGCAGAAGGGACTATTTTTGCTTTTTAAGCTTTTGAATAATCGTACATTTAATCCCCTTATCACTGTGAGGCAGCTTGACCATCCTCGGCGCAGCAGTCATCGCAATGTCTTTTTATTTATTCCATTAGCTCGCACAGATAAGTATCGACGGTTCTTTTCGATAAACGCCATGGCCATGTGGAATAAACTTCCCCATAATATAAAAGTCCAACGGAATTATTCTTTGTTTAAGATTACCATTACTAGTTGTTTTGCATTCAGAACAGTTTCCAAGAATTCTGGGCGCCGACACGGTAGAATCTGTTTTTCCTGTTCGACGGAGTGCGCGGCATCTGAACTCGATCCCAGGTGTTACCTTGAGGGGATACGGCACCGTCTCTGCAGCCTGCACCCGTTGACTTCTTCGGCAGACAGTGAGCGACCGTACACGGATGCTTTCTTGCCTGAGGCAGAATCCCGGTTCCTAGCAAAGACAGAGACTGCATACAGACTGCAATTGTGTTAGCTCTTCCCTGATCTGAATTGCTATCATCCTTACAGACGGCAGTTTTTTCTCCTGAATAACATGAAAATAGGAAAAACACTTATAATGATATATATTCAGGAGTTTTTTTTCACTGCCAGCCTCTACCCACTGAATACTTCACCTGACAATGCCTGTAAACCGGTATTAAATACAACTATTATTATTACTATTATTATTATTATTATAAATGGCTCTGTCCATCTCCCCTCTATAAACTGAATTTTACTTAATTATTTGATTGCGTACCAGACAGGCTTTTCGCAGAAGATTTTGGACGTAGGAATTCAAGAGAAACTTTTAAGTTGGATTAGTAGTTGTCTTTCAGATTATAGAGCGTTCCTGTTGTAAACTCTATCTCGGAATGGGAATAAGTAGAAATTGGTGTCCGACAGGGCCCGCTACTCTTACGAATCAATGTGAAAGACTGTCTCAATGACTGAGATTTTGAAGCTGTCATGTTTACTGATGACATCAAAATATGGACTGAATTCAGCTGCTCTGAATGTCGTCAAACTAAGTACCTGGTCATTAAGGTGGATTCTTAAGTTTAATGTATTCAAGTCTGTGGTCCAACACATAAGCACCGGTTGAAAAGTATCTCAGCAACACCTGTACTAAATTAATGGCGCTGCATTAAATGAGGTGGAAACAGACAAATATCTGGGTATGTGAAAAACTGCGAATTTAATGCCCTTAGAATACTTTAAGAAAGCAGTCCAAAGGGCAACATGTACACTGCATTGGATCAGACTTGCGTTTAAAATATTCTCCTCTGATCTCTTTGGAAAAGCTTTCGCGTCTTCGTAAGACCATATTTAGATTATGGAATACCAAACTGGTCACCATGGAGGTAAAAAGATGTTGACCTCCTCTAACAGGTGCAATGGAGAGCAACGAGAGATGGTCGACGGTCTTAAGGCTTTATCGTTCCAAGACAGATTGAAACAGCTTGACTTATTTCCTCTTTCTTGCAGGCTCTTACGGTGGAGTCTGCTCTAGACACACTGGATTATCCGAAGCCATGATTCCTTCCCGAGAGTAAAGGATTTCTTCGTGTTTGCCTGCACAAACCATCTACGTGGTCAACCTTACAAGGTCGAAAGCGAACGTATACAATCGAACCTCAGAAAGTTCTTCGGCCAAAGAGTGGTAAAAACGTGGAACTCTTTACCGAGCGATACGGTTTCCGCTGACAGCATTTCTGAATTAAAAAGAAGCCTTGATGATAAAATATTCGATTAAATATGACTCTCACTGTATGACAGCCGTGTAAAATCTTTCGGGCTTTACCTTTCTTAAACAATGTTTCGCCTATAACCTTGAAAATGCATTCGAAGTTATATTGTGCTTTGACTCGAAAACAATTTAAATGTCCACAATTTTATATTGACTGTACATATGCAATGATAACTTTATATAAATAGGGAAATCCTTCAACATACGCGTATACAAATTCGTTCGAGTGGGAATAAATAATAATCAGAAGGATCATGAAGCTGTTTATTTTTTGCTTTTGAGCCTCTTGGGAAGGAAAAAAGGAATTTGTGGCTTCGTATGCGGGAATCTCTCATCTATTGAGATATCGCGAATTATAAAAAAGGTTGAATATAAGAGGTAAACAGCTTCCGTAGGGGATGAGGTTAGAAGGTATGAACTCCAGTCCAAGGACCGTGTATAGACGTTCATGTAGACTTTGTCGATTTTTGGATTTCTATAAGTGAAACTAGAATCGGGTATTAGTTTTATGTTTAGTATGTTTAGTATTGTTATTACGGCCTTGTGATCACTTTCAAAGTTAATGCGGTCGTAATGCGCATATAGCGGCAAGATGCCATTTTTGAGAATAATTTTTAGTATGTTGTTTCATCGGGGTAGTTTATTGAATATTTGTGCCCAGTTATCAACGGAAATTGACGATAACAAACCATCGTGTCTGGTAAGTACTGATAGTTTAACCCAGTTTAATTCTAGATGGTTGAGTTCACCCGCAATTACTTCATATTCAGTTTGACTATTTCATAGAGTAGCTATTAGATTATTTAGGCCAGTATCCTTATTACTACCTCCAGGAGGAGTGTAGGGACATCCGATAAGTATGTTTTTGTGTGACAGGGATTTTACTGCGCAGTGGAAAAGCATGCTTCACTAGTGAAAGTTTCGTTTGGAACATCAAAACGACTTTGTTAACTGGTACTTTAAATGTAGATCATACAACCACCATCTGGTTCCCTACGAGAACCAGCCCCACCTGGCCCCCTCTGGTTCGAATGGTTTAGTGTTAACTCATTAACCCATGTTTCCGAGACACAAACTGCCTCAGGATTATATGCATCAACGAATGAGAATGATCACAAATCCGGAGCCTGAAGGTAATATAGACAGGCTTTCCTTCTAAAGATATGCTGCCTCTTCGTTTGCTTGTTTCATCAAATTACTGAGAGTCCATGAATTATGAAGTTTAGTAAGTGCACCTGTTGTATTGCCATTAATTTAAAAAACTTCATAAAGCGTATGAAGGATATGTCGAAACTACTCAGTCATTTGTAAATATACAAGTTACTGGATAATTCTGATCTTGCACAACTTTAACGTCATGTTTTGCTAGGCTGTTATTTACACAGGAAGCAGTTCTGTAAACCGTCAAAATTTGTTGAAAAATGAAAATAGCATGAATTTCAATTTCTGAAACATTTCCATACGAGAAAAAATGCTAGAGATGTCGAGAGTAATTTTGCACGCATGGTTCCAGCGGCAACTTAGGAAGCAGTAACTGTGACGTGTTATCGAGTGCCAAATAGCGCCTGTTAGAATGCAAATAAGCTCATAGTTTTCAGTCGGGCTCCACATTTATTATCATAATTACTGCTCAATAAGATGTGGAATATTGTAAAGATTTGCTAACACACAATAAAATCTATAAGCCCTTCTCACTTGAAAGTGAACAAGATTGTTGTATACACGATTGTGGAGAGAAAAAGATAAATATTTACAAACGAGTTTACATTCCCGTCACCACCCTTGAGAAATACACTGCCTAACCAATTTCAACTTTCTAAGTTCCCACGTTCACTCTTAAAACTTTATAAATGACGATCTTAGGATCCCATACAAGGTTATAACAAGCGCAAGTTTTAAAGATCGTACAATGGTACCCTCTGTTATAACTCATTGTTACAGCAAGCTAGAGAGACAAGTTACCATAAGCAAAGTAATGGCGATATTGCAAATATCCTTTGACACTATATTGGCGGCTAGCAAAAACACCCTGCATTTTTGTGTCCAAATAAATTGACTATCCTAAGCGTTTTTACGAATAACGAAACCTGCACCTTTAAACAAGTGAAAAAATTGTAGTCGTGTGTAATAAAATAGGAGGAATATTCAGAACAGGTGAAGTTTCTGAATACGGAACAAGAATGGGGCTGGAAAAAGCTCTTACTTTTTCGAAAGAATTTTTCGAACTTTTGATTCTGAAGAAGCATAGAGTGCGTGAATTTAAATAATTATGTCTTATAAGCATACAAAGAGGATAAAAGTCGTCTTGGGTGCCACTTTTTGTTGTGAATGCCAATGAAACGACCTCGGTGGAATATTCCAGCATCAGAGGAATTCTGTGAAAATGTCCATATTTTAATGCTATGGTACTGCTAAAACTAAACATTTTCAAAGTAAAAAGCTCATAAGTAAATTAAATTCCTTTCTCCATATTATTTACAACTCTTGATAACGCCGTATTTGCTCATTTGTGAAGCCATTCATTTTTTTCTCTTCAAAAATTGTATATCACTATCTGACCAAGTCATTTGATAATCATATACTTCATTCCTTATTCTATTAATACAACACTCCTCATACTATTTTTTCAATACGTTCAATATACCAAAATGTGTAACCTTACGCTTGGAATTTGGGAGAAGACGTTTCCCCAAACACCAGTACTACCTGTACGGAAGTCTACTAAAAGAAGTAGATAAGCACAAAGATCAAAGTTTCTGGAGAGCTATCAACTGAATGTCGTCCAATTACTCTAAACTAGACATCCAAAAGTCAGCGAGCATTATGCACTGCATCAGGCGCTGTTTCATATTCTTTCCTCCCGAAGTGATTTCACCGATCTTCCGTACTTTTGCCAGACCGCATTTGGCATACGAAATGCCAGCATGGCTGCCATGGATGAAGAAAGACAGTGATCCTGTCGAGCAGGTGCAAAGATGGGTGGCAAAATTGTTGGATGTTCTTAGTACCCTGTCATATACAGAAAGGTTTATCATGCTTAACTTATTTCCCTCATCCTATAGACCAATGAGAGGTGACCTGCTATGGACAATCCGAATTATGCACGGACATGTCTGTTCACTGAAATCCAAAGGTTTCTTTTAGTTTACAAACATGACACACCTGCATGGTCATCCATCTAAGGTCAAACGCGAATATATACGCCTAGATCAACGAAAATTTTCTTTCCTGACTAGTCATCGAGTGGATCGACCATGGAACTCACTTCCTAGCGAAATAATGACGTGGAATACCTTGGGTATGTTCAAACGACAGTTAGACTGCTTAATTTTTGAGAATCGACGACTTTCCCTGCAGGACTATCTTCAGCCAACCATTAGCTTTAATTCATGATTTCAATGAATAGGTATCGTACCATTACACGTTTGATGTGAAATATTGAACTGTCTTTTATCTTGTCTTTATATACTTGCATTTATAATTTCGATCCTACATAAATATGATCAACAAGGGCTATGCCCTTAACCCTAAAAATATACAATATACACTGCTCGTAGTTGCCGCCATACCCAAGGTTTGCTTTTCGTACACTAGTAAACAGTGCTCTTCTGTTGTAACGTCCGCCTGCAGTCCAATATTTTATGACATTTATGAGTGTCCACTGATTTCTTTGAAATGTATGAGGATGTACCCGACTTAGAAGATGTTCAGTACCAAGATGTTTTCACAGCACCACATCTTAAATTTCTTCTTCGCAGAAGACACATGGTGGGTCTTCTCTCCAATCACGAGTGAAAGATGAAAATAAGGTTCGCTGCTTACAATTATTACGCCTTGTAGCTTAATGAATGCACAAAATCTCTATTCAAGAAAGCATTATCACAAAAAAAACTCTCATGCAATAGCAACGAACACAAGAATCTATCACCTCAGAAAACGCCGTCTGTAAAGACGGATGGATTTCAACAAGCACCTCAAAACCCAAGTAAATGGATCCCTCTAAGTCTAATTAAATTAGATTGGTTAAGTGCCGATCTTTTGCAAAGGATTGGATCAAATTCTAAGTTAGCGAGGTGGCTTACCTGTCCAGAAAAGATGGCTCTCTTAAATTCAATTGGCAATAATCCTGAAGAATACCGAAAGCATGGAGGAAATTCAGAAGATATGGAAGTTATTCAAGATTTGGCAGCAATTCTAGGTGATTTTAAAATTATTCTTAAGAATTGTTTGGATGTATTATCTTTTTGTTGTTTGGCACTTACTGATCGTTTGTGCTTCCGCACACATGCAGTCCAAATATTTTGACTCCTTCATATTAATGATTTGGTAATTACCAAATCATTTAGAGGAAAGTGCTCGAATCACACAGCTATCCATCCGGCATGTGTCGATAGAGCCCGTATTATAGTGTGTTGTAGGGGTAACACCTGACTGTTTTGCTTTTATTGTTCTCAAAATAAAGCGCATATACGCCAGGTTTTTCTTATTATTTAGACTCATCAGATGTCCATGACGTGCATAATTTTGCTTTGGGTCTCTTCCAACGCACCTTTTGATAAAGGCTGCCGAGAGAAGTTAAGTGGTACTGTCAAACAACATGCTAATTCTCGAGTACCTGTTGCTATCTTTTGAAATGCTCCGAATCATTAGTTAAAAGTTATATTCTTAGAAATTAACATGAACCAAACAAACGACATTTTAATTCAGAATGACTGTATTTGTACCAATTTTTTTCGCTTCTTTGATGTTGCTTCGAAGCAACATCATAATTTTCAAAGTTCTTATTAAAGCTTTTCTTATTAAGGCCTATTACGCCCCAAACTTGCGCGTGCATTGTCGTATTCGTCCGTGTTTTACTTGATGTTAGGTTTAGCTTTTTCGGGAATCCTCCCTCGAGAGACCATTTAACCGTTTAATCACTGGAGAATCTTTGTACCTACATTTTCAAAGTCCCCAAGTAGGCCTTCTCCCCAGACTTTTAATCTATAATTTTACTCTTTCCAAAATCATAGTATATTGCACATGCTTTAACCTTTTCCCGTGCAACTGACCAATTGAGCAACTCAAAGCCTTAGGCACCCATCCTTGTGAAAATTAATACTGCGCGTTTGGGGTGAGAGGTATTATGTTCAAGTATTGCAGTGTCGTCTTCCCGGTACTTCTGCCTATAGCGGTGCATGTTTTCTTTAACCGAATATGGCTTTATTCTTTTTAAAATTACAAATAGAGGGTACAGTTGGCCGTACTTAAGTTCAGTAAGTCATCATAATGATTTATGAATTTGCACTTCTAAAAGGCCAAACATTTGAATACTCATTGCTGCTTTTTTCAGAATAAAATGTGGAATTATTAATGTTCAACCTCTTTTAAAGGTAGCCATTTCGCAAATGAAGTGTATTTTATAAAAACCATAAATACTTAAAAAATTTCTCATGTTTCAAGGTAAAGTTTTACTTTTCTGGCAAGTTGCGAAGACTTTTGCAGAGAACCTTTTGCTGTGAGTTGAGTTATCCTTTCCATTGCATTCCTTGATTCATACCAGGTGAGCATTTTACAAAGTTGGCGAAGGAGGCTGAAAATGAACAGCAAAAGATCACGAAAACGCAAAAGTCCCTGATTGAGGAAATTGAAACGCCGGAAGAAAGAAGGCTAAAGCGTCAGGTTGAGGAAGCTCTTGCAAATAAACAGGTGAAAGAGGCTTTGCAAGATGAAAACATAAAAGCAATAATTCAAGCCCTGTCCTCCGACTCTAATCGCGGCCAAAGGTAAATAAATGTGAGGTCTTCTTTTTCTATCTGCCGCTCAGTTTATGGATGGGATTTATTTAATAGTTCATAATTTTTCTGCTAAATGTCAAATCCCTCTCTTGGGGCACTCGTTTTAACTTTCCGGGTCTAAAAGCCTTCGCAGCAAGATGAACTATCTAAAATAAAATTTTGTTTTTTGTTTCTAACACATCTGCCTTTATTTCTCTTTCTTCGTTGAGTTTTTTGGTAGTGATGTAAGAGATACAGTTTTCTAGATGAATAAGGAAGAAAAAAATGGTTAAGCATCGTAAAAGTATGCTTGTGTTTTTGGCTTTTAACCTTTTCTAGGTGTTCCTCATTAGAGATAACAAATAGGTAACATGCTTCAGTCAAACAGCGACAAATGACGCCAGTCTGGAGTTGACTTCGCAGAGTTCTCTATACAGGTGCCAGATCGATACATTGATGTATTGAATTCTGCCCCGAGGCCAACGCTTCAACCGGTTTTCGACTGGTCTTGATTCCGGCGCGATCGATTATCTATACGGCTGCAAAATTGAGCTCATCACCAGTTTCGTAGATCTGGGAAGACACTTGCGATAATTCGTGGTCCATTAACACAGCCAGCTTATGTTCGTGTATGCGCTATCCGAGCATGCGTTCAGTCTGACTTGTGTACCTTCATTGACATTCTAAGCACGGGATGCGATTCAGTACACCAGTGTGCTCCTCGAGGCTTAATCGTTCTCTTATTTATGTGACTCTGCTGCCTATCGTAACTTTAAGTGGTGATCGGGCTTTTGCGAGCAGTTGTTGGTAAAATACCGGTAGTACCAAGTTCAACTTACTTTTTATTCATATGGGATGGCTCTCACCGCTAAGTCCTTATTTAGAATTTCGATGTGCGTTGCGTGAAGGTGTTGCGTGGAGCTGAGCATTCAGTCGCTGAGAGTTGGTATACATAGATTTAAATGAAACCAAGCAGTCATTCCTGGTTTATTTGTCGGCATCAGTTATGCGGTTGATACCTCAGGTCAGGAAAACCATAGATAAGAATGTATTTTCAGAAAGTTTTTCTATCAATCAAACTTATGGTTTGTGCCCTGTCGGCTGAGATTGGGATTTTTAAAAGACAAATGATTATTATGCACCTATTTCTTTGACTTTTAGGGCCGAATAAGGGCCTTTCAAGTTCGAGCGCTTGGAAACCGTCTCCCAACGACCAAAAATTAACAAACCAGAAGTAATACCACCAAAGCGGAACAATAAATCGTGGGTTATTTGAGACCGTCGCCTAGAGACCAAAAATTAATAATCCAGAAGTAATATCACCATAGTGGAACAATAAATCGTAGGTTACCGATCTAAGCAAAAGTGCGAGTTCCAGAAAGTAGTATAGAAGGAGTAGATCCGATCGCTGAACAAAGAACTTTATTCGCCTGGCGTTTCAGATTCACGCTGGGAAGTGTTCAGGAAAGCGACAAACAGGATGCAAATACTGAACTTTTTGAGACGCACTGCAGTGAACCGAATGAAAAGGTTGTCGAATTGCGATATCTTCGACGGATTTTCAGAGAAAATGGCTACCCGCGCAACTTTGTCAAGTGGTGCATGCACAAACGAGGTGAGAGACAAAATCGAATCAATCCCAAATTTTGGCGAGCGAGTTTGTACGTCGATAACGTTTAAGAGGGCGTTCGCCGCCTTCATGTACCACTTGGAGTTGGAGTCTCACACAGATTGGAGGCAACCATCAGGTGTCAGTTTATTAGACCCAATGCCATGCAAGAAACATGTGGAGTCGTTTATCGGATGTGGTGCAGTTGCGGGCAGAGCAAGTACGTCCGAGAAACTGGAAAACTACTACAAACACCAATTGCTAAACAGCCGACAGCGGTGCGGAGGAATGACGCTAACTCTCAAGTCGCGGTACATTCGACCAGACTCGTCCACGCATTCAATGTCGATGAGGCAGAAGTTCTCGTGAGAGGTGATAATTGTGTGAGCCGCGAGTTGTTTGAGTCATGGCTCACGGGCCTCTAGGCTATCAAAAAGTGCAATGACCTCCCCAATCCATATGTGGTGCTGAGACGTAGTTTGGCCAAACAATTAGGTATTCGGGTAACGCTGCGGTGACTGCATTTTCCAACATGAAGGTTAATGAGCCAGTATAGGATGATAAAAGTCTGTTGGAAGCGCGCTTGACGGGCGCACCTGATTTATAGCATCCATTAGAGCTGGAATGTCAGTCGCGGATATATCATCCGCTTATTGTGCATATTCATTCAGGTCGTTTATCTGGTGATGAAGCTGACAAGCTTTTAGTTCGTATATAAATATATTTACCAGAAGCGGACAAAGGGGTAAGTTGTAGCCACTCCGTCAATCTGTCTATACAGTCTATCATCAAATAGGTACTGCAGGTTCAAGTTTCATCACAATAACAATTCCTTTAGGACATTCCTATATCCTGGTGGTTTAGGTAGTTGACTGTTTCCGTGACCGGTGTATAATATACTATTTAGTTAGTTCTTAAGCCAAAAATGGACTGAAGAGATGACAATTTTGTACCTATTTCGTAAGTAACTTAAACCTTTATTTGATGGTAACAAATCATCCTTTTTCAGATTGGCTGCTGAAGCCTCCAGAGAGGTCAAGGAAAAACTGAAGCTCCTGATTCAATACGGGGTTCTTGGCGTTCAGACCTCCTAGAAGAACAACCTTCGAGGACATCGGATTTGTATGATTTGTATTTATTGCCTTTGAAATGCTTTCTCACAGCTTCTGGGCGTACAGTTATATAGTTTGTTTCCCTTTAAAAAAAAATTAACAAGCGAGTAGTTAAGTTTTTAAAGCCTTTTGACTTTCGAGGGGGACCAGATACTACGCTAGAAAAGCCGCTAGAGTGGCTGACTACCTCGGTCTTTGCAAAAACGTTCTATCCGGAAGAAGTAGGAAGACCGAGTTCGATGGATGCTTCATAATTCTATTCTCACCCCAAACTAATTCACGCGCAATTCACTGTCCTTGTGCCTTATCTACGGGGGGGTGGGGGTGGCACAGGCTGCACATGATCCGAATGGATGGCCAAACTGTCGTTATGCATAAAGTTAGCATCGGTCCCGTCGGCCTCTGCCTACTTCCAGTTTTTTTTTTTAATTTTGCCTTGCTGTTGGAGTTAGATGGACCGGAAGATCGCTTACTTGTGAAACGTAGATGGTACACCCACCCGTTCTAATGCCTTGGAACCTTTTCAACTGCGATGACCTAAATATCAAGAGGAGCCTGGGCAAATGGGAAAGTATGGTGAATGTATGACAACCCAAGGCACAAACTTAAATGTTACAAGGTTATTCCGAAATCTCAGGCAACACCATCCACCGTGGGATTCGTCTTCAATGTTGATATGACGCCCAGTTCTCCGTCTATCAATGCCATCGCTTCCCCAATCAGGCAAGTAAATATTGGTTTAACGATTTCGCCACCACGACTGGTCACGTAGTAGATGCACTGGGCTCACGCGGGAGGCAGATCGGGGCATGGCAGACGCTATTTGGTGATGCGCACCCAGGACAAATGTCACATCTGAGGGGTCGTTCACAAGTCACCGTACCTGCGCCCACCATGCTCAGAAGCACATGGTGGACATCACTAGAATCGACGGTCGAACTCTCGATTTAAGGGTTACGTTCTTGTATGATTCAGAGTTAAACGTACTAAATAACTGAATAACAAAAAATGCCGGGTTAAGTCGGCGGTTTCAGTGACCTGCTTGTTTAAATCCGCAAGCACGTCGAACATGTCCTCTTGGCAAGTACATTTGCAGACACAGCTACTCTTAATTTGGCACATGCAGCAGGAAGGATGACGGTTCCCACGCATTCTTCATACTTATTATGTTTTGACCACTGAACACTAGTATCCATGGCCACTTTATCCAAGGTGGCAAGTGGGAAATTTTAGGAATCATTTGGTTACCCATTCCTCCTAGGAAATGGAAGCACCGTGTGCCCAACTGGCGCTGACGAGAGTTCTTAATGCTGGACCCCAAGAAGAGTCCCAGACCAGAGTTCATGGAAGACAATTTAGGTTGGACTAGCTTTTGCTGAGACAATGCATGCAGGTACCGCAAACTGTCTTTGCAGGCAAGTGGTAGTCCATGTCCGGCTTTGAGAGTCTTAGACACCAGCGCATGTGCACCATTCCTCGTAATCGTCTGCAGCCGATGACAGCTCGACCGTTGATTTCGTCGAGGTCCACCGTATGCTCCACACCAGGTGGTGCAGGGACGGTGACTTGCACGTGAATTAGTTTTAAGTGACAGTAGCCTTGCGCTGCAGATACCGCACTCTCTCCTTCTCCCCCAACCTGAGCCCGGTGTCAAGACAGAGTCAAGAAGACCGGATATGGGAGAGGGCGCAGGTGGCTGGTGACGCCGGAGCCGCCCCTGGGTGTGCCACCACACCTGACTCGGATCCCACGGAGTGGGAGTGCCATAAAGGCGACATTAAGAAGGAGCCATTGCAGCCTGACTTTCAGTCCGCCAGTCAGCCACTCCACACAAAACTCACGTTGGGCTGACCACGCGGCCCGAGTTATCCCGTCAGTTGGCAACATTCCAAACCACGGATTTTAGCGCACCGTGATAGTTTAAAGCGCGTCAGATTGTTTATAGTGAGGAAAATGCGCTGATCTATTGACCTCACTCTCTCCCCCACCCCCACAATCAGACCATCATCCGAGCCAGTATGTTGTCTGAGGTGGGAGTGGGCGCATTTGCTGACGGGCTCAGCGTACCCGTCTTCGAGCGCCACAGCACGACCTGGCCCCCATAACGCACACACCAGGATTTACTTCATCAGGGGATATAGAGGAGCCATCGCCGTCTGACTCCCAGTCCACTGTTCAGCCACTCGGCACACACAGTACATACACTGTGCCGACGGCGTGGTCTGGTGTAAGCGTCAGATTGGCAGCCTTCCAAGCCACGGTTTCTAGGAAACCATGATTTTATCAGGTACATTATAATGATTGTGAGGGTGTTGTCTATGTATTAACGTAGATTGTGTGCGCTGATTTGGCTTAGCCACCGGTGGTTTACCGCAGGGTGTCGTGGAGGCGCATGTGTCCTAATT
>WEDG01002818.1:0-102186 GCA_017591395.1 Schistocephalus solidus | reverse complement strand
CCTAGTGAAGTGGTAACGAAGATCAAATCGTCCAAGGTGGAGAACAAATAATTGGTGGTGCTAATAGGGTCTTCAAGGTCACGTCTAGTAAAATGTCAGTAAAATGTTAACAGAATCAGTATTAAGATAAATGTGCAGTCTTTGCTTGAATGCAGCTAGACTAGTTAACGACCATATTTCAAATGGAAAATTATTCCAAAGAAAGCTATGCTTAGAAGCAAAGAAAAGAGAGCGTTTAGACGTGAAGGATTCAAGAGGAGGTATAATAAGTGCAGAATTTTTTATGTTATAAGGAAGAATAACGGGGATAGGGACAGAAAACTTGGGGTGATTTGAGCTATTATTAAGTAGAAAAAGGAGACAAAAGCCTGCTTCCGGGCTCCTGACCCTAAGAAATTTTGGCTTCGTCAGCTGGCATCTAGTTGAGTGTGAAGTATTTGAAAGAGTCGGATACGGGAGTTTTTGAACGGCTAGATTCGTGCATTTAACCGAAGAAAGGACAGTTACATTCAAGAATGGGAAGCATACGATAAAGTGTTAATCTAATTTCCGCAAGGTATAAATTATACGAAATAAAGGCCGCAAATCTGAGCAGCCTTGGCCATAAGTCTATCGGTATGAGGCCAAAGAGCTTATTTATTGGTATAGCTCAAAACACATGTCCTTGATGGAGGACAATTCAGTTATAGGACAGCCTTTAAAAATAACAGGTTGCGGCAGCCTTACAGGCCTTAAGCCCATATACAGACACTTAGACGGAAAGAACTCCATTGACCATGTGGAGCTCCACGCCGAAAGAGCGTCTACGTCCGAATTAATTCGTTCTAGGCATCGTTCGGCCCTAGAGTTAGAGAAGGAATACACGCATTTGAGGTTATCAGCATAAATTTAAGATTGATAAGGTCTAGCTACCGATGAAATATCATTAATGTTAAGTAAGAGCAACAAATAACCTAACATGGTACCTTGAAGGACACCATTCACAATCGTGTAGCACTCGAGTATGAGGACCACACTTAACCTTTTTGTTTCTGATCAGAAAGTTATGGTCTAATAAAGTCAGTAAGGGAACTACGAACTCCCATAGCCCGTAGTTTAGCTAGAAGTCGTCTATTGCGCACTTTATCGAATGCCTTACTAAGATCAAAATATATAACTACTGCAAATAGATTATCATTACGAAAAGAGGTAAGTCGATTTAGAAACGACATGTGGCAGGTTTCACAAGGGCGGTCCAGTAAAAAGCCATGTTGGGAGGAGTTGATAATTTGATTACTTCTGCGAAAATCCGTAATTTTTGCAAAAAGTTTTTTCAACAAGTTTAAGCAGGAGTAGGCATTTTATGAACACCGCGATAGTTATGAGTGTCAGAGTGAGAACCAAATTTAAAAAATGGACCTTTAACAGAAGTTTCCCAATAATCGGGGAAGAAACCGTTTTCGAGAAATACTGAGAAAAATGTGCTCAGCTCAGGTGGAAAATCGCTTAACAGTTTACTAAGTGAGTTTGAAATGTTATCAGATCCAATCGAATGTGCATTTATTAGGCGATAAAGTAATGGTTGTTAGATGGGAATTTGAATTTGACAGCAGATGTATTGAGGGTGTGAGGCTTGTTTAAATGGTAAAGTGGTTGGCAAAAAAATGAATAAAACAATTCTGCGTTGTCCTAATCCTCTGTAACGAAACT
The DNA here is from genome assembly GCA_017591395.1 of Schistocephalus solidus. Lineage (NCBI taxonomy): Eukaryota > Metazoa > Platyhelminthes > Cestoda > Diphyllobothriidea > Diphyllobothriidae > Schistocephalus > Schistocephalus solidus. Next base: position 100,497 of record WEDG01002818.1, on the reverse strand, counting down.
TTTCTTACAGTTAAGTAAAGGTGGAATGACAGTCAGATGCTTAGCCGATGACCGAACATGGAAAACTTGAGCACCAGATTTGGATGAATTGGCAGCACTTTGTGCCCGAGACTCCCAATGCCTACCTCGCGCGAGCTTAATTTTCAAGGCTAATTAAAATATTTGTGCTATCCTTGAGTGAACTGACAAAGTGCTTTAAGCTGGATCGTTAAGTTGCCTTCTTTTTTATTGTTTATTGTTTCAAAAATTGTAGAGTTGATTACTTCGGGATAAGTACGGTGGACGATCATTTTTGGGCCACCCCCGATATCGAAATGAACGTCTCCATCCAAGGCAGTCAAGTGCATATGAATAACAACATACTGCATTTTTTACAAACACGTAACATAACTGTTGACAGAATTATACGCGACACTGGTCATTCCATATTTTCGACATGACATTTCGACAATTGCGGGCGACGATGGTCAAGTTGTGCCAGGTGGCCTGATGGGCGAAGGATGGTGAATTAGTTTACGATTATAATAGACATGCGCGGAACCGATCGCACCCTCTCCACGCTCACTCATTTGAGCCTGATGTCAAGACCGGAGGTGAATTGCGTTCAATAACTAATAAATTTGAAAAGCCTGTTTACACTGGTCAAACACGCATTCGTCATGCACAATAATAACTGTTTTATTGAGCACCCGTGTGAGTTCGCTTGCTAAAAATTAAAATACATTCAATAAATATTCACAAGTAAATCTTAGAACGAATAAGCAAACATCACAATGTTCAGTATGGGATTCTTATAGGCAATCAGAGAGAACAAATTTGTGAAAACTGATAACACTGTCTTAAAAATGTTACGCGAAAGGTCAAAAATGAATATGCATTCTTAATTTTTCGGAAGAAATGACTTTCAATCATGGAAAGGAAAAAATGCATGTGGACCACCCTGTAGGTCAGAGTATGAACGGATGCGAAATATTATTAATAATAATAATAATAATAATAATAATAATAATAATAATAAAAAAGCAGAATTATATGAACGTTTACACGTATTGGCAAAATAACTAGACAGTATAGATCGAGTTAACAGGAGGAAAACTCCCGAAAACTACAGATAGTTTGTGTTTTGGTAAAGTTAGACTTTTTTCCGAAGAAAAAATTGCAGCCCTTAAAATAAGGGCAGGTCAGAACGGGAATAGTTGAAACTAGTGCAGCGGGGTTTTCATTCGCCATTCGCTTTCGTGGACCTCGGTATGTGCTACAGACCAGGGTGCATGAGTGAATATTTCCTCGTGGTTGGCTTAAGAATGTACCAGCTGAAAAGCAAGCTTTAGAGCTAGTAACATTTCCCCAAGATGACACCAAGTCAGAGGGGTCAGTGACTACGACCTCCATCACTACGGAAGATGAATTCGGTGGATACGGAATCCAGAAATTGTGGATTTTCTTTTGAAAGCAGAACATGATTGACAGTTAACTTGGATTCAGAATAATTCTGTGGAATTTTATATCATACAGGGGTAGATTTGAAGACTAGTAGCTTCCCAACTAATCGAACTCTATGCAGGATTAAGAGGAGATAGCCAAAGTGCCAAAGAGCATTCGTTGTTCGTTCATTCGTTCGATCGAGCAAACGAATTTGGGACTTATTTATGAGGAAAAAAAATACCTCTTTTTCTTGTGGTTGAATTTGTACCAATTTGATTCCCATGAAAACTTGAGGCGTTAAGAAATGTTTCGAAAATGCTTTCAAACTGTCCCAACATCCAGGATACCGTATATCATAGGAATTTAGGAAAAATGAAACTAAACTCCGTTAAAATATTATATTCGGCTGCTTAGTACGAACATCATAAAAAAGCATATTTACGCAAACTTGCAGCAAACAGTTCAAGACTCATCCTATTCAACAAAAATTGTTAATAAAATTATTGTTCGTTTACATTTCAAATTTAAATTATGAGATAAATAACTACCATATCTCATTCAGATTTACCTGAATTCTGGTGATACTAAATTACATAGCAAATGCAGTAATATTTAATCGTAGAAAAAAAGTATTGGACAAACTTTACCTTAAATTAAACTGGAAACATTTTTCGCGCGCAGGGGCGCGCCGGTCAAAGTTGGCGCCATATTGGCCATATTTGTGTTTTGAATTTTCTGCAGTGTGTTGTCTTTTAAGTATTTGAAGGTAAGGGGTTTTATATGCCCGATCAGTTATTACTAGGCCACTATTATGTCCTGAGAATAATGTACTCATTTTTTTCTAGACAATGCCATCGAAAAAACCGAAGGTTACGGTAAGCTGAATTATCATTACTAATAAATTAGTGTAACGTCCGAATTTCCTGACCGGTACTTTTGAATTCCACGCTCTCCTATCTATCACCTGACGCACTTTAAATGCTTCATTTAATTTTATTCTATTTTATCTACCGACAATTCCAATTTATTTTAGAGATCACGTAGTAGTTCTCGGTCGAGAGGTCGACCCGTCTCCAAAAAACGATCACCATCTCGAAGGTCCACTTCGCGACCATCGAGAGCGCGGACGCCAGCCTCAGAATCTAAGGTCGTCAGGCGGCGGTCTCCTAGTCTCTCGGATGACGAGCATTCAATTACGCCGGTAAAGCCGACCAGACAAAAAAAACGTGAAGTGCGACCCTCTTCAGCCACCAGGGCCGTTAAGTCTTCAACCAGATCTTCCGTTAGACTTATCGAAAAACTAGAAGCCTTTCATCCGAGTGAGGTCAAGTAAGTTGCCCGATTATCTTATTGCTCTTCTCATTATTGGTAACTAGTTTGATAGCAATGATTGTTTCCGTGGCGAAATAAGGCTGTTTTTGTGATTTTTTAAAGAACGGATTCACCAACTTCTCGTTCTGTTGATGCCAAGCCAAACTCCTTCAGCCGCCGATTTGCCTCGAGTGTCGGGTGTTTCCTCTGTTTTGTTTATCACGGTATCTTCTCCGAGGCCACCGGTTGCATCCTCGCTTCTCTGCTCCTGCCATTCATCGTCTTCTACTTGAACTTTTTGGTACTGGCTCCGACCTCTTCTGAAAATGGTACGCACCTGGAAACGCCCTGGGGTCCGGGTGTGTCGTTCTTGGGCGCACTGTGGCCGTCAAGTGTGCATGCATACTTCGATCCATATGCCGCTCTTAGCGTTTTGGGCTTCTATGCGTTCACAATGGTGGTTTCACGCTTCATACCTTTCGGGCGGAGCTTCAATGTCATTGCCGGTGGACGTCGCACTGACGCAAAGGTTAACGGTATGTTCGGTGTCACAATTTTTGTCATGACCTTCATTATATCCACTTAATTTAGTTCATTTTCGCCTCCAAGTCATTTTTAAGCCTGCTCGTGGCTAATTTAGCGCTCTTAAATTCAGTACGTCATTTTATACCTAACTGCTTGTCCGACAGGATGGTTGAACAGTGCTCTTGTCTTTTACGCTCCTCATAGGTTTGCTTGTCGGTCTTCTGTGTGCTGCCATTCTGGGCCTTCTTCAGTGGAATGGAGATCACTACGTACATGGTCTCAAACCGGTCAACTTGTATCATCACTGGCCGGGTCTCCTGACTGTTTGCACTCTCTTGGGTTTCATTGTTGGGATGTTCGTCTTTTGGCATGCTGGAGGCCCTCAGCGTTATCCGTTTTTCAGCAAGCATCCAGGTGAGTCCTGTTCTTTTTCCGAAGTCGTATTTATATCGCTGTGCTTTCAAATATTCTTGGTCCTAAGATTTGATTTCATTTTTTGACAGGAAAATCTATAGTCAACTCCTTCTACGGGCTTGAAACTCGCCCTCGTGTGTTCGGAACTGATTTTAAGCTTCTTCTGCTTTACCCATCGATCATCGGATTGAGGATACTCGAATTGGCCCTGGCGTTGCGTCAGTATGATGAGCATGGTCGCTTGAGTCCTGCCCTGTTCACAGTCATTGCGCTGCACGGCATCTACATAATCGACTTCTTCGTTTTTGAACCAACTATTCTCAGTTCTTTCAAAATGAACCACGAGGGCTTTGGGATCTTCCAAACTATTCGATTCTTCGTCATTTTTCCTTTTATGAGTGGTCTTAATTCCTTTTACCTTGCTGTCAACTATGACGCCGGTCACCCAAATGCTCAGCTCAGGTCCCGTTCGACTATTCTCCTGATCGCCTCCGTCTCTGTCTTCCTGCTTGGCTTGTGGATCAAGCGTGTCTCCTGCAACGAAAAATACCTATTCAGACGGGATCCACATCACCCGAAGTTCACAGGTAACGACGTTTATTCACTTCTTGTACATAGCTTGTCGGACATTTTCCCCTTATAAGATGCTATTCTGACCTGGCCTAATTGTCTGTTAAATTTTAGACATGAACAGCGTCCCAACGAGCTCTGGCAAACGACTACTCGCGGGTGGCTGGTGGGGTCGCGTACGCCATCCAAATTATTTGGGCGAGGCGTTAATTGCGATCGGGTGCAGTTTGCCTGCAGGTATTTCTCCCTCTCTTTCCATTTTCTACCCTCGTAAACACCGCGTAGCATCTGTCGGTGGTCCATTCTGAGTTATTTTTCTTTCTTGTTTGAAATAACAGGGTTTGCCTCTCCGATACCTTGGATTGGCGCATTCGTTCTTATCCTCTTCCTTGTGCGGCGTGCCGTAGTGGTCGAGCGTTCATGCGCCACGAGGTACGTGTCCGGCTGGACCAGATACACTGTTCTCGTCCCCAAGCGCTTCTTGCCCCCGCGTGTATTAATGCAATCGGTGCAAAGCATTCTACATCGAATTTTATGTACATTAAACCCTTGGAGTTTATTGAACCTCCCCTTCTTGTGTATACATGCTGTCCACGAAACCCTTCCCTGTCATCCATTTTTACACGCTAAATTGTGAATAACCCCGTACATGCGTGTTCCAACCCTTCTGTTTGTTCCGTTTCATATTTACTGATTGTCCTATTTTGTTAATAAGCATGCATTTGCGCAAATGTGGCAGCATCTTACGTCCCCTAACTTTGGGATTCCTATTGGCTGTCCTATTTTATTAATGAGTGTATGTGAAAGTATGCAAGCGTTCTCCCTGTATTCGAATTTTTTTAGCTATTTTTCAATGTGTGTAAACTAGTCGCCTTTTCAATCAAACTGGTCTTCAATTCATTTTTTTCTCTGCCAGTTTTGGGAGTTGTCTGATTTTTAATGGAGATTTGCGTGTATAGGGTATATCGTTCCATTTGTTCTCCGAGGTCCCATTAGGTGCAAATTACTGCAAGGTTTGAGGTTCGTGGATCTAAGCAAAATTCTGCGGAAGATGGTCTCTGTTCATCTCCTCGTTCTGACTTTACAGTGTTCCCATGGCAAAAGCCCTGACAGTGGAGAGAATTCTAGTAACTTGCCAAGTCTCGGACGATGGAATGTTCCGTCAAACTGACACCCCGTAGATTTCGTGGGCTTCTGGTTCTTTCGCAACAGACGTGGGTTGTGCCTTTCCTGTTGCATAGCATCCTTCGTGGGTCGGTCTCTACGGCCGGTCGGTCGCCTGCTTTCGGAGAATCCAGTTTCTACTGCAGAATCGTAAAAATTGCGTTTACATAATTTATGCTCTCCGGAAAAGATGCCGTCTCGCTGGCGAGCTGTTATGAGAAAATAGGCTTCTTCGTGTGTCATAAAGTAGTTGCGCTATACTAGCTCGGATTTCGCCATTGCTGCAATTTCCGCAAAGTGCACCACAGACACTCGGAACTAGCCATTCAGCGAATGCTTCACAACCTATTAATGCCCTTTCACAGACGTCCGCAGGTGGACTGTTTCATCAATTCTTTAGTCACGCCAGCTTACGCTCGTATGGTCCTACGTTGAATTTCTCGGCGTTTCTACGGGTACCCACTCTGGCCCATGCAGCCAGTTGGATGTTAGTTATGGTCGTCTTCCATTGCCGTCCACCGGCGTAGACTGTTGGGCAACGCCGATCATCGGTGCCAGGGGTATTCTCGAGGCAAACTTCCGTGTACACCCATGTCTTCAGTCAACTAATGCGGCCTTGTGAATGGCTAGTGCCGGACAATTAGTTCTTCAGGTCGACGCAATACGTAGCCGAGTCCTCCAAATCGGAGCGGGGCAGGTACGTAATTGAAAACAGTCTTGCTTCTCACTCCTTGTATAGGCAGTGGTTCGGAATGCGAGCAGTTGGGCGATTTCAGAACTTAGAGCACGCTTTACATGGATGGGACGTTTCAATTTGATGAATATCTCGTGAGTGCACCGGTCTTGTCCCATCTCTGCACCAGGCATTACTTGTTGCGCACCGAAATCCTCAACTAATTAATTGTGCCTGGTGGATTCTAGATTGATTGCTTAGGAAATCCTGCTTCGGCAGTCAGCTTACTGTATCGGAATTGGTGGATTCCATACGTTGCAGGAGGCTGGGCGGGTCACTTGACCCAAGTGTGATTAAACACACGGCACCCGGTGTGACCCAGTAACTCAGTTGGCTAGAGCGTTGGCTGTACTAAAGCCTTCCGCTCGCTGGCGTGGGTTCGAATCCCACCAAGGCCGCCGAGTTTTTCATTTGTGCGAATCGTGATGTCAGGTCTGCGCAATCTGATTCACCAGTACTGCCAGCTGATAGCAAACTGCGTCATAACTGCACCATATCTGATTTCGGAAAGCTTAGCAACATGAATTCCGCGAGCTCGCTACGTCCTGCGTAAAGGACTCTGTCTTGGCGGAGAAGTCATGTGTGACACTGGTATAACGAACAGAGGGCGAGAGAAATGCCGATACCGGGTAATTCGTCTTTCGGGCAAATCATCTCATTCTTTATCATAATAAGTGTGACGCTCTTAAATATATTACACCGTGCTAAGATTCAAGTCTTGGAAGGATACCAGCTAAAACGGCAACTCGTCGTACCCCTCTAGGAACGAGATGCAGACATTCCATTCACCTTTCGAGGTGAGCCTAAGAGTTTTCAGTACGAATGACTTAGTCCACGTTAGTCAATAATTTCTGAGGAGATGGACAGCTAAACTAGCATACGTTACTAGCAAAACTGGAATCAAGTCACATTTATCACAGCCTTGGAATGCACCAAAAGGCCTAGTTACTTTTACGTAGACTAGTAGAATCACCCTGTCTGATTACTGTTGGTCATGAAATTTGATCAACCTACTTGCTTAACGTTCGTGGGTTTCTGGGATTCGAATTTAGAAAATAAACCAAAAATGTCGAGCTATGCACGCCTGTATTCTTTTTTCAGCTTAGGCTGCATCCTCTTGAGATTGCTCGGACGAGTATTTTGTGTGCAAATAACAGTCCATAGTCTGCTAAGGATGACTGGTAGAAATATTTGTCTGGAATAGCGACGTCCATGGAGCAGGCCTCAACCGTTGTGACACTCGCAAAATCTGCCAAATTTTGCGCCAGGGTTAGTGGTAGGCCCTCAGCACTTAGTGACTCTGTTCGCGAGGTGAATGGTGGCTTTATTGCTGAGAACTCGGCAAAGGTCGCATCAAGCACCACTTCAAAATTTTATGGCCAACTAATCGCACGCTCGTTCTCCTCTGCCCCTAAGTTTCATCCCTCACCAGCCTATGCAGTGTCGTTTGACCCCCCTACCGATGGAGAGGTTGCTGATGACTGCACAGAGGCTGCGCAATGACAAGACGCTCGGAGAAGACGGTATTCCCACAAGGCTTATGTCGACACTCTGGCGCCCTGGCTTCACGAGGTAATTGAGCAAACGAGAACGGACTAAGTATTTTCAAATGACTGACGTTCGGGCATCCTTGTGCATGTCTTCAAAAACGGTGGTAACACAAAGTGTGAGAACGACGGTGTTCCTAAGAAGGTCTTCACTACTGTTCTCAGACGGTTTCAGTCTGTTCGTGACTCTAGGACGAGGCCCAACCAAGCCGAATTCGGACCTGGGCGTGGATGCGTGGACCAGCCATCCACACTGACGTGCATTCTGGAATCCCGCCGACGTTCGTTTGCTTTGGTACCTTCGCCGATGCATTCGATTCCGTCCATCGCGAGTCCCTGTCACGAATAATTGAAATAGATTGTGTGTAGGCCGAAATCCTTGCCATGATCAAGGTCTGCTATCACTCCACCACTGCGCGATCCTTGTCCATAACAATCCCTCTCAACCCTTCTATTTCCGATCTGATCTTCTACAAGGTTGCATACTGTCACCCATTTTATTCGACTAAACCATTGACTGGGTTCTCGAAAGGGCTCTATGCCGTTCTGACGGTGTGCAATTTACCCCCAGCCACCAGTTGACTGACCTAGACTACGTTGACGATCGCGCCTTGCTAGCCTCAAGCTTTGCGATCTACGATCTGTGGTGTCGCGGGTGAATGCGATCGCCACTTTGGTCGGCTTATCCATTAACCCTGGGAAGATCAAATAATTTTCGAGCTGCATTCCTAACCAGGGGCAGGCACCACTCGGTTGTCACCTTGAAGAAGTAGACAGTTTCAAATACCTCGGGGTGAGGATACTGCCCAATAGACAGAGTAGATACGACATTGTCTCCGAATCGACGCTGCTCACAGGGTTTTCTCGATCCTTAGAAAAGGCCTATGGAACCAGAACGACATCGCCATCGCCCTGAAGATCCGTGCATTCGTCCTTTCGTTCCGCCTCTGTGGTTTTGTATGCTGGGCTTTGCGCGTGGAAGATGAGCGAAGACTGGGGGTCTTTGATCACCGCGGTCTGAGGACCACCCTTTGAGTAAAGTACTCCGACTACGTCTTAAACGAGCTAGTCCGCACTCGTCGCGACAATATCGCGAGGATATCTCAGTGCCATCCAATAAAGACGATAGCGGTGGTTCGGACATATCCTACGTTGCCCACCTCACAAGCTCAGTTCTACTGCTCTCGATCCGCCGCCATTGCCCACTTGGAGGCGCCAAAGAGGAAGTCAACGGAAAATCTGGCTCGACACGGTTCCGTAAGACATGGAGGCGGTGCTTGGATCTTCGGTCGTCGACGTCCCTCGCTGGAGAAGCGACTGGGTTGAGCTGATCAAATCTGCTGGCGTGGATCATCACAGGTGGAGGGCTGCAATACCTGACGTCACAGAGGTTGGTTAGATCAGACATGATCGGAGCCGGAACTAGCACAAGTAAGCAACGGTCGACAGTGACGTTCGCCAACCTCATCAAGAGTCCCTGGCGCAATTTGTCACGATTGGAAGTACTTATATGGCTTGCTCTCACAGTTGACGGAGGTAAGCATCCCTCCCACCCCCTATGTAATAAAGGAAGCCTTGTGCTAACTTCCAGAAAGGGTACTTATTCTCATGCCCTTATTCCACAATCAACCTCAAAACAAACTGTAACCCTAACCATACCCTTAATCCTCAGGAATTAAGCGTGAATCCATCTGTCAGGAGAAGGGGGACATTTAAGCAATTCATCTCCATCTCCATTTTGCTTCATAGATTCAAGTCTGGCTTCCATGGAAGCAGTCACAAGCGGGCTAATGCCTAGTAATCAAGTTGTGTTATTAGTAGACACAGGGGAAACTAGAGATGCCGGTTCGGGATTATTTGCGGTCTACAGTCTGCTTGCTAGGCACTGATGCACCCATGGTTTGAACGCTAGCCAGTGCTTCCTCGAACATTGTTGTGGGCTACCACCTGAGACTCGGACGCATACCTTGTCGGTGTCATTTTTGCACTCGGTTTCAGACTTGGGGCATCCGGTCGCTGGGGTGTGGGTTGGGAATCAATGGCCAATGAGACCAACTCAGTCAAAAATAGTTGTTCTAGAGTCGTCAGGGGAGGGACAATTGTTGTCACCTCCTAGAGATTGTCCAGAAGATCCTCTGGGGTAGAGCTAGGTATTTGATATTGAGTAAGGAATAGTTACTAGATTTAGTGGGCGGGTATCCGGTCTAGGATTCTAGCGAGGCTTACCATTAGGGTTAGGGGAAATCTGTCGTCCGTTCCCACTCGCAGAGTCGTGTTTTTGCGATTTTTTCTGTCCCGAATATTGTGGACCTGGATGGAAAGTCTCTCGGTGGGCGGCATCCAATATAGCTACTACAAAATTGCATTAAAATAGGTCCGATTCCATAAATGTCGGCTGCGTGGCAACGGACCCCGCTAGGTAACGATGAGAGAGGTGGTGCCGATTAACTTCTTCGGTCATAACCAAAAGGCAGTCCAAAGACCTTCTCACATACAATTTTCGGCGATAACGTAATATGCCACCCAACTCATATAATGAAGGATAGGTCAGTGTGTCGGCAGTTCGACCGTCGATTTCGACGAGGTCCACCGTATGCTCCACACCAGGTGGTGCAGGGACGGTGACTCGCGCGTGAATTAGTTTTAAGTGATAGTAGCCTTGCGCTGCAGCTACCGCACTCTCTCCTCCTCCCCCACCTGAGCCCGGTGTCAAGACAGAGTCAAGAAGACCGGAGATGGGAGAGGGCGCAGGTGGCTGGCGCGGCCGGAGCCGCCCCTGCGCGTGCCACCACACCTGGCTCGGATCCCACGGAGTGGGAGTGCCATAAAGGCCACATTAAGAAGGAGCCATTGCAACCTGACTCTCAGTTCGCCAGTCAGCCACTCCACACAAAACACACATTGGGCTGACCACAAGGTCCGAGTTATTCCGTCAGTTGGCAACCTTCCAAGCCACGGCTTTTAGCGCACCGTGATAGGTTCAAGCGCGTCAGATTGTTTATAGTGAGGAAAATACGCTGAGCTCTCGACTTCACTCTCTCCCTCACCCCACAATCAGACCACTGTCCGAGCCGGTCAGTTGTCTGATGCGGAAGCGGGCGCAGCTGCTGGTGACCTCGTCTACGTGTACTACGTACATGACCTGGCCCCCAAAACACAAGCACCAGGATTTCACACAACAGGGGGTTTAATGGCTTACATCTCACATGTGTGAGATAGCCAGAGGTCACGTTAAGAAGGAGCCATCGCAGCCTGACTCTCAGACCACCAGTCAGCCACTCCACACAACACACATTTGACTAACTGCGAGGTCTGAGTGTAATTGTCAGTTGGCAACCTTCCAACCGCGGCGGTTAACTTTACCGCACGTTCTTCTCCTCCCCCACCTGAGCCCGGTCTCACGACAGAGACAAGAAGACCGGAGATGAGAGAGGGCGCAGGTGGCTGGCGCGGCCGGAGCCGCCCCAGGGCGTACCACCACACCTGGCTCGGATCCCACAGAGTGGGAGTACCATAAAGACCACATTAAGAAGGAGCCATTGCAGCCTGACTCTCAGTCCGCCAGTCAGCCACTCCACACAAAACACACATTTGGGCTGACCACGCGGTTCGAGTTATCCCGTCAGTTGGCAACCTTCCAAGCCATGGCTGTAAGTGCATCGTGATACTTTCAAGCGCGTCAGATTGTTTATAGTGAGGAACATGCGCTGAGCTGTCGACCTCACTCTCTCCCCCACCCCCACCATCAGACACTGTCCGAGCCGGTCAGTTGCCTGATGTGGGAGTGGGCGCATTGGCTGACGGATCGGCGTACCCGTCTTCGCGCGCCACAGCACGACCTGGCCCCCATAACGCACACACCAGAATTCACAAACTCAGGGGATATGGAGCAGCCATCCCCGTCTGACTCCCAGTCCACTAGTCAGTCACTCGACACACACAGCACATACACTGAGCCGACGGCGTGGTCTGGTGGAAGCGTCAGATTGGCAGACTTCCCAGCCACGGTTTCTCTGGTATACTCTGGTAAATGGTGATTGTGAGGGTGTTGTCGATGCATTGCTGTAGGTAGTGTGTGCTGATGTAGCTTAGCCTCCGGTAGTTTACCGGAGGTTGTCGTGGAGGCGCATGTGTCCTAATATGCCCATGCGGTGTGTAAATGTGCGGGAGCAGTGAGGTCAGTGAAGGCGGGCGCGTTGACTGTATGTCGGAGCCCCAGGCACTGGTTCACCAGCCTCCGTGCGATGGATTTGCAGGTGACCGACCAGGCCGATGCGTGAGTTGAAGTTGCGGGCGCAGTGTGGGCAGGAGAAATCGGTAGAGGCTGGGGCGATGTCATTCATGGTAGTGGGGGATGGCAGGGGCGCTAAGAATGGCAGGAGCGGAGGGTGTGCATGGTGTATCGGTGTTGTCGGCATTGTGGTGAATTCCGCTGTCATGGATGCGCATGTGACCGAATAGGCCCATGCGATGAGTGAATGCGTGAGGACAGTGAGGGCAGTGGAGGCGACGATCTCTGCTGTGATGCGTGAGGTGAATATGCGGTCGCATTGAATACAGCTTAGGAGAGATTCCCCATCGCTGATGGTGGTGGTGGTGGTAGTGAAGGCGAAGGCGGTGGTGGTTGCGGTGGTGGGGGTAACAGACGATGAGTACATGGATGTGGTCTCTATGATGGTGGGAGTAATGGAATTGATGCCAGGAGTGAGGGTGGGGGAGTCAGAAGGAGGGTTGGCAGAATTTGACGTAAAAATTGGAATTGTCGGATTGTTGGTGCAATGCGTCCGAAGATTTCCAACCAGGCCGATTCGCGCGCGGAAGATGCGTTGACAGCGCGGGCATGTTGGCAGGGCCTGGGCATTGGTGGTGTTGGTCCGGGGCACTGGTGACTTTCGTGCCGCTCTGTTGGCCTTGGTGGCGGCGATCCGGTTGGCCTCATAGATTGCTGAACCAGTCTTCACTGATCTTCTCCATGCCGGTCTATCCTGGGCGAGGTCCTCCCAGGTCGCCGAGTTGATTTGCAGTTGCTTCAGCGATTTCTTCAAAGTGTCCTTGTAGCGTCGTTTTTGACCTCCCTGCCAGCGAGCACCCGTAGCGACATCTCCGTAGAAAGTCGTTTGGGTAGTCGCTCATCGTCCATTCTTACCAGGTGGCCACTCCATCGCAGTTGCACTTGCCTCAGCATGGCATGTATGCTGATGATTCCGGTCCGCTGCAGGACTTCCGTGTCCGGGATCCTGTATTGCCATCTCAGCTTCAGTATTTTGCGGAGGCAGCTGAGATGAAAGTGATTCAGCTTCCTGGCTTGGTTCGAGTAGACGGTCCAGGTTTCCGCTCCGTAAAGGAGTGTCGTCAAGACGACGGCCTTGTACATCTTCAGTTTGGTGTTCAGGTGAATACCGTGGATATTCCACACGGAGGCCTGCAGCCGGCCGAAAGCCTGACTAGCTTTGGAGATCCGTTGGGCATCCTCGTCATCGATTATCGTGTTGCGCGACATCGTGCTTCCTAGATAAGCGAAGGTTTCCACGTTTTTGAGTTGAGCACCGTTGACATTAATTCGAGGAGCATTGTATTCCGCGCTGGGTGGCGGCTGGTGCATGACAACTGTTTTGGCTGTACTGATTGTTAATCCGAAATCGGCGCAGCCTTCGGCGAAGAGGTCCATGCTCCTTTGCATGTCCTCCTCCGTCACGGTGTTAAGGGCGCAGTCGTCCGCGAAGAGCAAGTCATGGACTGTAGTCGTAGACACGCGCGTTGGAGCCTGCATACGCCGACTGTTGAGAAGGTGCCCGTCAGTTCTGTAGGCGATGCAGATACCAGGCTGCTCATCACGGTAGGCGTCCATCAGCATAGCCGAGAACATGAGACTGAAGAGGGTGGGGGCCAGTACGCAGCCCTGCTTCACTCCGTTGGTCACTGCGAATGCTTCGGATACCGTCCCGTTGTCAGTGACGTGCGCCGTCATCCCGTCATGAAGCTGACGCACCATGTGCGTGAACCGCTCAGGACAACCAAATTTCTGCATGACTTTCCACAGTCCGTCACGATTCACCGTGTCAAAGGCTTTCGTTAGATCCACGAAGGTAGTGTATAGGTGAGTTCGCATCTCCTGACACTTCTCTTGTAGCTGGCGGGCGGCAAAGATCATATCGGTTGTTCCGCGGTGTCGGCGGAAGCCACATTGGCTTTCCGGGAGCAGGCCCTGCTCTAGGTGACCGTTAAGACGATTGAGAAGGATACGGGCGAAGATCTTCCTGGTGATGTTGAGCAACGAGATGCCTCAGTGATTATCACAGAGTTGCCGGTTCCCCTTCCGTTTGTAGAGATGGAAGATGGTCGCGTCTTGGAAATCCTGAGGAGCTTGTCCTTGGCGCCACATCTCCTGGAAGAGTGTTGTGAGTTCTGCCATCAGCCGGGGCCCACCGTGCTTGTAGACTTCCGGTGGGATTGCGTCGGATCCCGGTGCTTTACCGCTGGAAATCTGCTGCACGGCCCGGATGGTTTCTGGTAGGGAAGGCGGCAGATCCAGGTCATTGTTCGTGTCCACTTGAGGAAGCCGGTCAATGGCAGCATCGGAGATGGCTGATGAGCAATTGAGGACATTTCTGAAGTGCTCGGCTCAGCGCTTCATAACTTGCGATTTCTCTGTCAGCAGTGTTGTGCCGTCAGAGCTAAGCAGCGGTGCGGACCCCTTGATACATGGGCCGTAGATGGCCTTGATGGATTTGAAAAAGTTTTTCATTTAATTGCGGTCCGCATACCCCTGGATTTCTTCAGCCTTTCGGATCATCCAGGCATCCTGCATCTCCCGCAGCCGTTGTTGTACAAGGCGCCGGCATCTGAAAAAGGCTGCTTTGGTGGCGTCAGTCCGAAGGTCCATGTAGGCTTTGTGTAGCCCATTCTTCTCCGCGAGTAAGTTGCTGATGTCGGCGTCATTGTCGTCAAACCAGTCCTGGTGTCGATGGCGTGCGCGTCCGAGAACATCGAGGGTGGTGGACTGGATGACATTTCGCAGTTGACACCATCGTGTCTCCACGGTAGCGTTATCATCTGGAGCATACAGGTCCTCCAGTTTCCCGGTTATTTGGTTGCTGAAATCAAAACAGCGAGCCGGCAAATTTAACAAAAAGTATTTAAATTACCTGGCGGTCGCTTACCTTGGGGCCTTTGTCGGGGTTGCAGTCGGAGCCTCATCTGGGAGATGACGAGGCGGTGATCTGTACAACCACCGGCATCGCGGATCGCCTTGGTTACCAGCATGTCCTGTCGATCTCGCCTCCGGACGAGAATATAGTCCAGCAGATGCCAGCGCCGCGACCGAGGGTGCATCCACGTAGCCTTCTCCCGCGTCGGAAGGCGGAAGAAGGTGTTGGTCAGCAGGAGACGGTGTTCCTCACACGTGCGTAGAAGAAGGAGGCCGTTATCGTTACAGCTACCGAGACCGTGGGGACCCAGCACTCCCTGCCAGGCAGCGTGGTCCGTCCCGACGCGGGCATTGAAGTCACCAAGGACAATTAACTTGTCCTCTTTCGGCACAGTCGCCAGCAAGGCGTGCAGGTCCTCGTAGAATTTGTCCTTCGCCGCATCAGAGCTCGTCATTGGGGGAGCGTAGGCACTGATGATGGTGGCGAACTGGTCTCCCCGAAGAGGCAGGCGGAGGCTCATCAGGCGATCATTGATACCCTGCGGCAGACAGGGCAGACATCCCCGATGTCGTGACGGATGGCAAAGGAAACACCAGCGTCGCGTCGCTCTGCCTTTGGCCGGCCGCTCCAGGAGAAAGTGTAGCCGGCACCCACCTCCTCCAGCTGACCCTGCTCAGAGAATCGGGTCTCGCTGAGAGCAGCAATGTCCACCTTGTAGCGCGCCAGTTCCCAAGCGACTAGTGCCGTCCTCCGTTCCGGCCGGTTGCTCCTAGTATTGTCTAAAAGGGAACTAACATTCCAGGCTGCTAGTGTGAGTGGACTCACCTGAGCAGTCTGGAGAGTATGGCGAGGGGATGGGGACGGGGGTATTGTTGTTTGTTTGAGTTTTACGACCGCGTAGTTTGCGATCTGCGAGCCGCGGCCGGCTGCAGAAGACGTGAGACCCAGCACTTTTTAGGGCACATTTTCTAGCCCCTTCCTCCGCGAAGAGGCAAGCAGTGCTATCCCTAAATAGGGGCTGCTCGGACATCCCAGACGGCTGCCGAACTCCACTATGGGTCACGGATTTGTTTTTAGTGAAGAACGACCCGAGTTAGTTTGGGCCGCCTACGGGGTTGCTGTCGCCCCCACCGTAGGACTTTTTTGAGAGGGGGAGATGGGAAGTTCGGGAGTCAGACATACCGGGTGTGGAGGCACACACAACACTGGAGACCCTCGCCTGGTTTAGCCCGCCGGTCGTGACGGTTGCCCGGGGTGTGCCCGCTGGGAAGAACTCAACATCGAGGAGCCACAGGTGAGCGTTTGGGTACCAGTTAGAGGCGGCCACAGGAGCATTCACCACCTGTACGAGACAAATGGAGCGACCAAATGCAAGCTGTGTGGTGCTACCCCTAACTAGTACCCCTACACCCCGGTCAGTGTGTAATACACGATCGTAACACATGCAAATTTAACCCAAATTTTATCCATCGTGCACGTTAGGATTAGCATTCGTTGACGCAATATTTCCTTGTCTGTAGGACGTCCGAAGTTGGGTCAGGTATTACGTTCTTGGCAAGAATTTTCTTATCTTTGAGTCAGACTAAGTGCGACAACTGACAATTGCATTTGATTCGATAAATGCCAGCTGTGAGGCAACAGAGTATGCTAGGTAGCGAGGAGAGAGACGGTGTCGATGAACTCTTCGCTTGTAGCCAATATGGATTTCAAAGACGTTGTTCTCGCCATTCACACGCAATTTTCTAATCAGACAAAGTGCGGCAGCCATTTCGGGTAAAACCAGTCCCTGGTAGAAGTTGCTCCAAAATGTTCTATAATATTATTACTTTTTTAAACCTCACGGGGTATGACGCAACTCAACTTTTTTGCATGTACCCTACGATATCGCGACAAACGATTTGGACTCTCATACAAACTACAGCGACTTCGCCAAAGCACTTTATTGGGGGAACGGTACGGATGATCGTCTAAATAGAATACGGGGAGGAACGCTTCGCTCCCTTAACATAGATGGCCGTGCGACAAATTTCAGGAAGAGTAAATATCCCCGTCGAGACTGACTCACATCTGACCTCGCTGGATGCCCTGTGACGACGGCACGGTCTCACACACTTAGAGACGTCGGAGGGACGTCGCAGACGCGGCGGTTGAACGTGCCCTCGTCCGGCAGCCAGCTTCCTCCAACCCCTCCTTCCAACTGGCGTCACACTTCTTATCTCCTTCTACGAAACCGGGCCAGAAGGTCGTAGCAGCCAAGGGCCCCCTATCAACTTAGCCTGCTGCGATAGGTACTCCACTACCGGGAGACCCCTATTCCCGCGTCCAACCACTAAAATTCCGACTTCCGCGGCGAATTCTTTCCTCATTCGAAGGTGTCCTCTGCTATCCTAATTTCGACTTCTCTGAAGAGTGGAGTCCTTCAGTTAAAGTGTACCTAGTTAGCTCCTTACCCACGCCAATAATGTTTCATCGCACGCCCTTAACGTGCGCTGAGGACTTGAAAGTTTCCTATGGTTCAAGTAATGATTGAATGAATATAAAATTAGTGCAGTAGACTATCGCCTATTAATTTCCAAGAAGACCGTCATTGGCTGCAATATGGTACTCGATAGCTCGACGATCGTATCCAACGCGGTCCACCGTGTGTTTCGCGCTAAGGGGGCGCAGTCACGGTGACTTACGCGTGTGGCACCTACCACACCCTCTCCCCCACCTGAGCCCAGTGTCATGACAGAGTCAAGAAAACCGGAGGCAGGAGAAAGCAAGGTGGCTAGCGCGGCCAGAGCCGCCCCAAAGCGTACCCTCACACCTAGCTCGGCTCCCACGGCGTCGGATTGCCATAGAAGCTACACTAAGAAGGAGTCATTGCAGCCTGGTTCCCAGTCCAACGGTCAGTTAATCTACACAAACACACTCTAGGCTGACTTCGAGGTCTCACTTCAAACGCCAGTAGGCAACCTCCCAAGCCACGGCTGTTAGCACAGAGTGATATCTTAAAGCGCGGTGGACTGTTTATAGTGGGAAAAATGCGCTGACACGGTCGACATCATTCTCTATTACCATTCCCAAGGCTCAGTCACTGTCCGAGCCGGTCAGTTGTTTGTTTCAGGGAATGGACAAGATGGGAGTAGACGCACACAGATTCACTGGCTTCACCTGTCTGTCTGTTCCTCCCATCCGGAACTTGCTCACCAAAACCAATGGAACGGTGTGCGCCAGTTTTGTTTGAATAAATGCCACATCAACAGCGACGGAGGTCAGGCGGTGATGGTTCAATGAAGAGTTTATGGCTCATCGGATGGACCCCTTCCGCGTGGTCCGTCCGCGCCGTGTGAATGCGTGCGCATATCTGTGTTTCTGGTCCCAGTTGGTGGTCAGGGTCATGACTTGCTGAATGAAGACAGCATTAGCACGAACCAAATTCTGAAGCGTTCTACCTTCCCGCTCTGTCCTCACCCCATCTGCTATCATCCGTTAATGCGTTAAACGCTTCGATTCCGCCTAGACGAGAGTGCCACGACTAGTCTGTGAAAGTAAAAAAAACTGGGGCATATATACCTCTAGCAGATCTCCGTCTGACAAAATGGTGCACTCGATTACCCAGTTCGAGATGACAGTATAATGTTGAGCCAAATTAGTTTCAGAATGAGGATTATGTTTAGAATTCGAAGCAGAGTCAGACCTTGCACCAAATTTAACCCTTATTCGTATAATTAACGCTAACTTATGCACTTACTCACCAGGTACAAGCTAAAAGCCCAGACATGTGTTTTGCCGATATTCTGCTGCTGCATGGCACAGCTGCGATGGGTTCGGCTCATCAGTGGGCTCCCCAGCACCCCTGTGTGCTGCCAGTATGGTGAATATTTGCATAAGTTATGCTACTAACTGCCTGTCGACAACTTGTGAATATTACGCGGTTATCCCACAGTGGCTGATGGACTTCGACCCAAATACTCATATCGAATTTCGGTCTGCGCCTATAGACCCTTGAATACAATGATCTGCTCCAAGTTACAACTTACTTTCTGAGAAAAATTAAAAAGCTAAAATTAACGATAAGGCTATTAGTATACCTAAAGTTTAGAATTAACGAACTAGCCAAACAGCTGAAAATATAGTTCCTAGGTTTTCTTCATAAAGGTGCTTTGTTTACTGAAAATTGTTCCTTCGGGAGACAACCCAGTTGGAAGTGTCCCCACTGTGCCTCCTTCAAGCCTTGTGAGCGAAACAAAGATGTCGGTGTGCGCGTGCGTGCAGCCGCACCCGGCCGGATTCTGTCTCTCCCCTCACATTTTCTCTTCCCAAAGCGCCGCCGCATATGACATTCCGAGCCCATCGACGCGCAGGTTAACGATCGCGCGAGCAGGGGAAGCGAGAACAGAGAGAACTTTTTAAATAACCAACCAATCAGAGGGCGGGGCTGGGCGACTGACACACGTTGCACATGCCTGCGTGCGTGCGTGCGTGCGTGCGTACATGCGTGCCTTCGTCCGTCTCGATGACGCATGCGCAGCCTGACCTCACGGTGGGCGCCTGGGTGAGTGAGGCCTACGCGCTACCGCCCGCCCACACGAACGCGCACGTGTCTCAACTAGCGACGCCGGCCCTTCGGTTAACGCCCGCCTCTTATGGGGCTCGGAGTTGCCTAGACTAATCAGGGCGTTCCTGGGCGGGCCCAGACACTGAACGCTAGACGGGTACTTGGGCATACCAAAAACAGCATTAACGCGGAGGACCTTAACAGCCTAATGTCGCCGATATTGACGCGATTTTTTAATTTTCCTGCATGGCTAAGAGGGTCGTATCTGAATCTATGTCCCCTATACCCTCCCTCCTCCGCAGCAATTTGGTACAATATCACCTCTAATGCGCAATTGGTTTTTGGGGATGGAGCGCCTTCAACGGGTCATGCAGTAGATGCACTGGCCCAACACGGAGGCCTTTATTGGGGCTGCTCTCCCACAGCCATGCACCTCGTGAGGTGTGTTGGCACGCCCAGCTGCAGGCGCACACCGCGCCAGTCCAGTACGCTAGAGCCCCACATCAAGTGGCTGCAGGACCCAATCAGTGAACTGGAGCCTGGGCGAGGGAAAATAGAGCAAGGTCGACTCTGTAGACCTCGTCCCCATGGCACTCAGCACTCTCTAAAGACAATCTGGCGTGCTTTGAATATGTTGCGTTGGGCCAAAAGCCGAGGTATGGGAGGTGACCAATTGACGAGCTGACTCGGTCCTCATCTGATAACTGGAAGTCAGGCTACAATGGCACCTCTATGACACTTCCACTCGACCGGGGTCCAAAACAACCACAGCCTCGTTTGTCTACAAGGCCGGGTCAATTGTAAGCGGACCAGGCGTGTGACACGCGCAGACGGGCAACCAATGCACTCGATCCCGCCTCTGGTTTTGCGGCGGATTTCGCGCAATTTTACTAGCATTATAAAGTAATTAACGTAAGAGTCACCATCCCTGCACTCACCTTGCTGTGGACATCTTCAGTAATAACGCTCAAGCGTCTCCATTGAGATTGTTTGCATGCTTTATTGTCAAGAGTGAATACATTTCAGGGTAGAAATTTTGTTGTTAATGAAACAAATCGAGTTTTGAGAGGCCAGGTGAAATGTTGAGGCAATGGACGCGATCATCGAGGTTAACTTTCGGCAGGTGGGTCATAATTACATCGATCAGAGGGTTTATGGGCTCTGGGTCGGGCTAAAGGTGGTGTCGGTGAGCACAAAGGATGAGACTGTACGGTCGTCGCCAAGATACGCCGCCTACGTAGCAACCCCGTTCGACACCCCAGCAAACTGTCAGAGAACTCTGCAGGTTTCGTCAATCTGTACCCACCAATCAGGTGTTTCACACGGGAGATTCTAATATATTTTTAGCTGCCTTCTGCTGGTCACGCAGGCCTATTGGTGTGTCCTGTCCTACAGGAACATTCTTCCACATAAACACGCATGAGTATGAGTTTCAACGACCGTTGCTTTCTGCCTCGTATCCTATGGACTTAAGATGTCCCAGTGATCGATGTTAATTACGGCAAATTCAAAATTGGGCCTCCATTGAACGGCAGTCGAATGGTCACCTTTCTAACCGTAAACAGTGTAGTCTCCAGATGCACATTTCCTTCTAGCCTTGGGGAAATGGGTTCAAGCAGCGAATCAGATCTCTATTCCGGCTAGGAATTTTGAGAATCTGCAGATTAGTGCTATCAACTTTTTTTCCTCTGAAAGACCACTTGGTCACTTAAACTACCAACTCTTATCTTGTGTAACACTCCCACCGCCTCCAAGCAAATCAGGGACTCTCACACATATAAATGTTTACCACGGGAAGTGCTGACTTTCGCATTTTTCATATATTCGTGACCCGCCGATGAAGCACACATCCCTCTGCGAGGTGGAGAGCCGCATACTATGTTTCAGTGCACATTGTCAGCTCAAGCGACTGCCAACTTATTAATTGGTTTGAAAACCATTACCTTTATCGCAGCCGATTGATTTCTTAGAAAGACCCTGCTCCTCGCTAATCCCGGCTGTTCAAACCGACCAATCACAATCAAGGCTAACTCACGCATGGCCTCGCCACTGTCTCACACTGGGGACGCCATTCTCGCAACGGCCCGACGGAAGCAGGCCTGAAGGTTGAAGCAACTGGGGTCTTCCGTAAGAACTCAAGCTGCTGCGAAGATCAGGCAGTCACACGTCCAGTAAAGTTTGGTCTACCTAATCCATCTTCCCTGACTTCTTATTTTGGAAACTATGTTGTCGACGTTACAACGCCAACAGGTTGCTTTTCGCTGTAAAGAGGACACTTTGCCTCGGTTAAGCCTGATGAACTCTCTGAAATGTTGATCAACTGTCCATAAACCCCAATTTAAACCTAGATCACAGAGTTTTCTGGTTTTAAAAACTGACTGAAAACATGGCTTGTGGAAAGTTTTGTATTTGACTGCTACGGTTCAACTATCGCAACCGACCATGCCCGCCATGTGCCGCACGGAGTGGGCTTAGCACAGGTGAATATTGCAGAATTACGTAGCATCTATCGCACTTTGCCAGTCTTCCTGGCCTCGGAAATCACATGTGGGAGAATGTCAAAACGATAACATTGAGGAAGGAGCCAATGAGTCTGACTAGCAGGCCTCCGGGTAGTCACTCCATCTACACACAATACTGAACAGGAGGTCCAAGTTATTCCGACAATCTTCTGAGCGTTTGACTGACGGGCACGCTTCCACTGAGCTCACCTCGCGTTTTCCTGCTAAAATGCCTATATAACTTACGGACTGGGAACTTCGAGCCAGAGAGGACTCCTCGGTCAACCAACTCGTTGTATAAACTGAAAAAAATTGCGTTCATGCACTTTCAACAGTAAATGGCTCATGTCACAAGTTTTTTTTGGCTTAAGTGTAATGCGTGGCCTTAGAACAGCAGTTCCAATCACGGTGGATGATGGTCTCGACGGTTTGTAAATCTCTGACTGGCGTCGTGGAACCCAGGGAAGCCTGAAAGTCAAGTATC
Organism: Schistocephalus solidus; assembly: GCA_017591395.1. Taxonomy (NCBI): domain Eukaryota; kingdom Metazoa; phylum Platyhelminthes; class Cestoda; order Diphyllobothriidea; family Diphyllobothriidae; genus Schistocephalus; species Schistocephalus solidus. The sequence goes on along the minus strand of WEDG01002818.1, from coordinate 78,132 downwards.
AGCTGGTGAAATGCAGCCAGATGTTTTATATTTGAATATTTTAGTACGCTATTTTCTGCCCTCCACAGCCACTTCGGCCGATGTTCAGCTGACCGAGTTGCTAACCGCCTTTGCGTGTTCCCATTGTACGCAGTTGGAGTAAATGACCTACGTCGCACAGCCATGTCAATGCAGGCCTCCTTAATCATGCGATAGACTCGACTTTGTCCACTGGGCTAGCAGGATATTCTCGGATACAATCTTCAGTACTTCGATGAAAATGTTCTTCTTCTAAATTCCACCGAGGAAGCACGGTCCGCCCCTGACGGAGTTGTCCTTGCACTCCAGGACTATGCCAACTTGGAGTAAATTTGTTTAAACTACGGTCTATGGGCACAGAAGGAAAGTTGATATAAATATTTTAGCCGAAGTCTATGAGCTCCAGCGGTCTAACCACGCTCACTGATTAGAGCGTGGGAGTCTGATCAACAAGTCGCAGGTTCAAGCCTCGGGTGGGGCATCACCACCTGGGGTTGGGAATGACTGGCTGATAACGGCTAATGAGCCAGAAATGACCATTCAAGTCTCCCTTGTGTTTGTCGGCATTGTTATTCTGCCTCTATTTATAAATCCGCCAAAAGACACTTGGTGGTATGTATTGGTATATAGTGGGTCACTGTCTGTGCCGGTAGACTGATCTTCTCCAAGTTAACGATCAATTTCTGAGGAAATTAAAAAGCAGCAATTTGTAAACTGCGCCAGAAAGCACATGGCGCGTGTTGGAACCGACCGCTCGCAGTGGCACCTGTGGTGCCAGTATGATGCACCTTGCAACTCACAAAATGTACTACTAGGTGCGGTGAGACCAGACAGACCCGACTTGACAAACAATTAACCTGACAGGTAAAACATGCAACCAGGACAGGTCCGACAGTCCTTTCTAGACATGAAGACCACCCGAGCAGTCAAATAACACTCTCCAAGGTTCAGACAGGTGGAGCACGATCCGCCAGGAAAGACCTAAACTAACCTCTGTTTAGCCTTTTTTTACTGTTCGAGCATGGACGGTGGGCAGGAACTACAATTGGTGTGGGGGTCAAAGGGTAAATGAAATGGAAAGGGAATGCCATCGTCAGTCAGACTGGGACGAGCTGATATGTACAGTGGATCAGGTGTCTTACCTGCCGAGCCATCGGACACGCCCTGTCTGAAGAGGTGCGCTGAACTGAGGATGAAAACTTGCTCAGAACAAGAGTCTGGGAGGACATAAGAAGGCAAAAAGAAGGCTCAAAAGACGACTTGGAGAGCATACGCGCTGATTTCGATAACTTCTCTTCAGACCAGTACACTCATAGGGAAACGTTGGAACGTAGTACAAATTTAAAACATGAAATCGATAATGTTCGTCCGTTTGTGTGTGTGTGTGTGTGTGTGTGTTATGCGAGAGATCTGCACAGGGGAAGGATGATAAGAAACAGTGTTGTAGGCGGCAGTTGGGTCTTTGGTAGGGCCGTTCCTGGGGAAGGGGGAGGACAGAGATGGCGCGGGAGAAACCTCGCAGTTAAGCGGCCGTTGGCCAATATAAACGCTCAGCCTGTACGAGGTTCTTTTCTGCGCCAAGGGGAAGTCAAGAGCATAAACGCGCCATTCTTGCACTTCTTGTTGACACCGGGCATAGCGTGGACCCCAGCGAAGCTTTCCGTGTAATCTATAAGGTCCCACCAAACTACCCAAGCCACTGGGTCAACGTCTACTAGCAGCAGCAGCAGAAGCGACTGCCATTAGGTTGAAGAAGCCGGTCTTGTGCGCACCAAATAACCTCATACAAGCTCCGCGCTTAGCTTGGCCAATGGCCGCTTAACTGCATGCAGTCCACCGCGCCATCTCTGTCCTTTCCCTTCCTCTATCACGGCTCTACCAAACACTCACTGCCGCTTATCACAGTTTCTTAGCACACTGTTTCTTATCATCCTCCCCCTATGCACACCTCTCAGACAACCCACACAAACAGACGAATATGATCGATTTAATGTTTTAAATTTCTACTACGGCGTTCCAACGTTAACCTATAACTGTACTGGTCTGAAGAGAAAATATCGAAAGCAGCGCGTATGCTCGCCAAGTCATCTGTTAAATCTTTAAATGAGAATTTTCGAAACTGTAAAAAGAAGGCTGTTCGATCACCCGAACCATTTTATCAATATGAGCTTTCAAACTCGTGCAGGAGTCGATCGTCAAAGAGAGAGAGAAGAGAGAGAGAGAGAGAGAGAGAGAGAGAGAGAGAGAGAGAGAGAGAGAGAGAGAGAGAGAGAGAGAGAGAGAGAGAGTCGACGACAGAAGAAGCAACCGTTATAGGGGATCGGAGTCAATCAAACATCAGTAATGCCCCGTATGGGTGTGACTGTACTGGGCCCTGAATGCCGGCGCCAGATCGATATATCGATTGACTGTATTTTCGTCGGTGGCCCTAGGTTCAATCTATTCATGGTTTGTCTTGCTTCTGGTCTGGGTGATTATTTTCAAGGCCGCGAAGTTAAACACTTGGTCTGTTTCATAGATGTTGGCGGTCATTTGTGATAATCCGTCAATCCATCGCACAGGTTGCTTATGTTCGTAGATGCGCGATCCGAACAGACTTCCTGTCCGACTGAAGACAGCGGTAGTGAGAGGTCAACCAAACAGAGAGCCAGATGTTTATATTGTTTATTTCGTCAGCACGAGAAGTGAATCTGCGCCTGAGTCGTATCCGGCTGCGGCCAATCACTGAACACCAGATTCTCGATCGGCATCACGGGATCGGCAAGTGGAGAGCCAAGTCGCATGCAACGCAAGCAGTCAACTGCTCAGACAGGTTGGATCGCTGTCGCTACGCCTAGTAGGCTGGCAAAGGAAGACATGGACAACCAAGCAAAGTGGACGCTTGGACGTGTTCACCGAAAGTGTGGTGACGTCATTCCGCAGTTCCGGTGTAAAGACGATCTAATCAACCACGCACGCAAACGGTACCATTGTTACTGAATCCAAGACTCAAGTGTATAAATCCCCTCAAAGGGAGGAAGTATTAGGAGGAACCGTCCTAACCAACTCGCTCGTATGCCGCTCTATCGGTTCGTCCGCATGCTGCCACGTACTGATGTTCCACCATCTCCTGACAGGATTGGAGGCCTACCAAACGATGCAAATGAGTCGGAAGTCCAGTTAATGTGCTAACCACTCAAGGATGCCATCCGATTGGCCCGATTTTAATCCAATCTTAGGCATTGTACTTTTTGCCTTTAGTACGCTGTTCAAATACATTAGCACACTCGTCTTCTTCTTCTTCTTCTTCTTCTTCTTCTTCTTCTTCTTCTTCTTCTTCTTCTTCTTCTTCTTCTTCTTCTTCCACTCTTGCTGTTAAGTATGCCACCATGCGTCGGGCAAATTCTAAATAAAGAGTTCCATGACTAGACGAATTCATCCGTATTCCACCGTGCAACTGTGTGGAATTAGTGCACGTAACTCCCACGTAGCGGTTATCAAAACTCACCCGGAGACCCAAAGCCATAACCGGAACAACCACTAGAAACATTCTATTTATTAAAACTAAGGCCAGAACCCACAGTTCAGAGGTCAAGAAGATCTCATCAACCACCTAGACAATCTGGTCAAAAACGAGCGCAAACGGTATCATCGTAACCGGACCTTCGGCTCAAATCGTACAAATCACCTCAAAGGGAAGAAGTGTTAGGAGGAACCGTCCTAATCAAGTCGCCCTGACAGTTCGACCGTCGATTTCGACGAGGTCCACCGCATGCTCCACACCAGGTGGTGCAGGGACGGTGACTTGCGCGTGAATGAGTTTAAAGTGATAGTAGCCTTGCGCTGCAGCTACCGCACTCTCTCCTCCTCCCCACCTGAGCCCGGTGTCAAGACAGAGTCAAGAAGACCGGAGATGGGAGAGAGCGCAGGTGGCTGGCGCGGCCGGAGCCGCCCTGGGCGTGCCACCACACCTGGCTCGGATCCCACGGTGTGGGAGTGCCATAAAGGCCACATTAAGAAGGAGCCATTGCAACCTGACTCTCAGTCCGCCAGTCAGCCACTCCACACAAAACACACATTGGGCTGGCCACGCGGTCCGAGTTATCCCGTCAGTTGGCAACCTTCCAAGCCACGGCTTTTAGCGCATCGTGATAGTTTCAAGCGCGTCAGATTGTTTATAGTGAGGAAAATACGCTGAGCTCTCGACCTCACTCTCTCCCCACCCCCACAGTCAGACTACTGTCCGAGCCGGTCAGTTGCCTGATGTGGGAGTGGGCGCATTGGCTGACGGATCGGCGTACCTGTCTTCGCGCGCTACAGCATGACCTGGCCCCCATAACGCACACACCAGGGTTAACAAGCTCAGGGGATATGGAGCAGCCATCGCCGTCTGACTCCCAGTCCACTGGTCAGCCACTCGACACACACAGCACATACACTGAGCCGACGGCGTGGTCTGGTGGAAGCGTCAGATTGGCAGACTTCCCAGCCACGGTTTCTAGGAAACCGTGATATACTCTGGTAAATGGTGATTGTGAGGGTGTAGTCAATGTATTGGTGTAGGTAGTGTGTGCTGATGCAGCTTAGCCTCCGGTGGTTTACCGGAGGTTGTCGTGGAGGTGCATGTGTCCTAAGAGGCCCATGCGGTGTGTAAAATGTGCGGGAGCAAGGAGGTCAGTGAAGGCGGGCGCGTCGACTATATGTCGGAGCCCCAGGCACTGGTTCACCAGCCTCCGTGCGATGGATTCGCAGGTGACCGGCCAGGCCGATGCGTGAGGTGAAGTTGCGGGCGCAGTGTGGGCAGGAGAAATCGGTAGAGGCTGGGGCGATGTCATTCATGGTAGTGGGGGTGGCAGGGGGCGCTAAGAATGGCAGGAGCGGAGGGTGTGAATGGTGTATCGGTGTTGTCGGCATTGTGGTGAATTCCGCTGTCATGGATGCGCATGTGACCGAATAGGCCCATGCGATGAATGAATGCACGAGTACAGTGAGGGCAGTGGAGGCGACGATCTCTGCTGTGTGATGGTGTTCCAGGCACTGGCTCACCGGTCTCTGTACGATGTATTCGCAAAGTGACCGACCAGGCCGATGCGTGAGGTGAATATGCGGTCGCATTGAGTACAGCTTAGGAGAGATTCCCCATCGCTGATGGTGGTTGTGGTGGTAGTAGTGAAGGCGAAGGCAATGGTGGTTGCGGTGGTGGGGGTAACAGGCGATGAGTAGATGGATGTGGTCTCTATGATGGTGGGAGTAATGGAATTGATGTCAGGAGTGAGGGTGGGGGAGTCAGAAGGAGGGTTGGCAGAATTTGACGTAAAAATTGGAATTGTGGGATTTTTGGTGCATTGCGTCCGAAGATGTCCGACCAGGCCGATTCGCGCGCGGAAGATGCGTTGACAGCGCGGTGTCGGCGGAAGCCAAATTGGCTTTCCGGAGCAGGCCCTGCTCTAGATGACCGTTAAGACGATTGAGAAGGATACGGGCGAAGATCTTCCCGGCGATGTTGAGCAATGAGATGCCTCTGTGATTATCACAGAGTTGCCGGTTCCCCTTCCGTTTGTAGAGATGGACGATGGTCGCGTCTTTGAAATCCTGAGGAACTTGTCCTTGGCGCCACATCTCCTGGAAGAGTGTTGTGAGTTCTGCCATCAGCCGGGGCCCACCGTGCTTGTAGACTTCCGGTGGGATTGCGTCGGATCCCGGTGCTTTACCGCTGGAAATCTGCTGCACGGCCCGGATGGTTTCTGGTAGGGAAGGCGGCAGATCCAGGTCATTGTTCGTGTCCACTTGAGGGAGCCGGTCAATGGCAGCATCGGAGATGGCTGATGAGCAATTAAGGACACTTCTGAAGTGCTCGGCCCAGCGCTTCAGAATTTGCGATTTCTCTGTCAGCAGTGTTGTCCCATCAGAGCTGAGCAGCGGTGCGGACCCCTTGATACACGGGCCGTAGATGGCCTTGATGGCTTTGAAAAAAAGTTTTTCATTTCATTGCGGTCCGCATACCCTGGATTTCTTCAGCCTTTCGGATCATCCAGGCATCCTGCATCTCCCGCAGCCGTTGTTGTACAAGGCGCCGGCATCTGAAAAAGGCTGCTTTGGTGGCGTCAGTCCGAAGGTCCATGTAGGCTTTGTGTAGTCTATTCTTCTCCGCGAGTAAGTTGCTGATGTCGGCGTCATTGTCGTCAAACCAGTCCTGGTGTCGACGGTGTGCGCGTCCGAGTACATCGAGGGCGGTGGACTGGATGACATTTCGCAGTTGACACCATCGTGTCTCCACGGTATCGTTATCATCTGGAGCATGCAGGTCCTCCAGTTTCTCGGTTATTTGGTTGCTGAAATCAAAACAGTGAGCAGGCAAATTTAATAAAAGAGTATTTAACTTACATGGCGGCCTCTTACCTTGGGGCCTTCGTCGGGGTTGCAGTCGGAGCCTCATCTGGGAGATGACGAGGCGGTGATCTGTCCAACCATCGGCATCGCGGATCGCCTTGGTTACCAGCACGTCCTGTCGATCTCGCCTCCGGACGAGAACATAGTCCAGCAGATGCCAGCGCCGCGACCGAGGGTGCATCCACGTAGCCTTCTCCCGCGTCGGAAGGCGGAAGAAGGTGTTGGTCAGCAGAAGACGGTGTTCCGCACACGTGCGCAGAAGAAGGAGGCCGTTAGCGTTGCAGCTACCCAGACCGTGGGGACCCAGCACTCCCTGCCAGGCAGCGTGGTCCGTCCCGACGCGGGCATTGAAGTCACCAAGGACAATTAACTTGTCCTCTTTCGGCACAGTCGCCAGCAAGGCGTGCAGGTCCTCGTAGAATTTGTCCTTCGCCGCATCAGAGCTCGTCATTGGGGGGAGCGTAGGCACTGATGATGGTGGCGAACTGGTCTCCCCGAAGAGGCAGGCGGAGGCTCATCAGGCGATCATTGATACCCTGCGGCAGACAGGGCAGACGTCCCACGATGTCGTTACGGATGGCAAAGGCAACACCAGCGTCGCGTCGCTCTGCCTTTGGCCGGCCGCTCCAGAAGAAGGTGTAGCTGGCCCCCACCTCCTCCAGCTGACCCTGCTCAGAGAATCGGGTCTCGCTGAGAGCAGCAATGTCCACCTTGTAGCGCGCCAGCTCCCGAGCGACTAGCGCCGTCCGCCGTTCCGGCCGGTTGCTCCTAGGATTGTCTAAAAGGGAACGAACATTCCAGGCTGCTAGTGTGAGTGGACTCACCCGAGCAGCCTGGAGAGTATGGCGAGGGGGATGGGGACGGGGGGTATTGTTGTTTGTTTTGAGTTTTACGACCGCGTAGTTTGCGATCTGCGAGCCGCGGCCGGCTGCAGAAGACGTGAGAACCAGCATTTTTTTAGGGCACATTTTCTAGCCCCTTCCTCCGCGAGGGAGGCAAGCAGTGCTATCCCCTAAATAGGGGCTGCTCGGACATCCCAGACGGCTGCCGCACTCCACTATGGGTCACGGTTTTGGTTTAGTGGAAGAACGACCCGAGTTAGTCTGGGCCGCCTACGGGGTTGCTGTCGCCCCCACCGTAGGACTTTTTGAGAGGGGGGAGGTTGGAAGTTCGGCAGTCGGACATACCGGGTGTGGAGGCACACAGTACACCGGAGACCCTCACCTGGTTTAGCCCGCCGGTCGTGACGGTTGCCCGGGGTGTGGCCGCTGGGAAGAACCCAACTTCGAGGAGCCACAGGTGAGAGTTGGGTACCAGTTAGAGGCGGCCACAGGAGCATTCACCACCTGTATGAGACAAATGGAGCGACCAAATGCAAGCTGTGTGGTGCTGCCCCTAACTAGTATCCCTACACCCCATCAAGTCGCCCACATGCCGCACGCGTGCTGATGTCACGCCAGCTTCTAACTGGATTTTAGACCAAACCAGAGAGTCAGATGAGTCAGAAGTCACTAACCACAGTTGCGACATCTACACAGTGTCGGAGAACTGTTTTCTTTTTCAACTCGCACTCATGGTTATCTACCCTCACCCATCGGCCTGGTAAAATTAAGTCTAAATTTGCGGTATCAGCGGGTGAAAACTTGGCCGTCATGACGCCATTTCACGCAGGGAGGTGGTAATTCAGAATGTCCGCAGGAGAGGAAGACTTACCAAAAGGACACTACTCGATTGCTCCGATTTCAGTCCGAACTTGGACATTGCTCCTTTTTGCTACCAAAAGGACACTATTCGATTGCTCCGATTTCAGTCCGAACTTGGACATTGCTCCTTTTTGCCCTAAATAACCTGGTAGAATATGTAGTTACACTCCTCTTCTTCCGTCGTTGCTGTTGACTTCCAATTTGGGTGTCCGATCGAAGCGAGCTGTTGGAAAGGGAAGCATAATGGCGTACGACAAGGTCATAACAATTCTCACCAATATGTCCTGATCACAGGACGCAATACATTAGCTCCGGTTCGTTTTGCGCTACTGGTATCTCGGTTTTAGCATGCCATCATCCGTCGGGCAAATTCTAAGTAAAGTTCCATGACTAGACGAATTCATCCGTATTCAACCGTGCGCGTAACCCCCACGTAACGACTAAAAAACCCTAATGTCAGTCTTGCAGTCACATTGAATTGCGTATGACTTTTGAGGAGATAAGAAACAGCAAAATACCCGTTTAAATGCGGTGGCGGCAAACTCGGATGTGAACCGAAAAACCAAAATGTGCACTGTTTTGCAGTGTTGTTTTCGCATGCGAGGCTTAACCATGACAACCATGCCAAATAAAGGCGCGCGCGCGCACAGGCACCTCGGAGAGCTCTGGAGGCCACTTTCAGGTCACGGAGAGGCAACTGTTACGTAAAGAAGGCGGCAGGATGTGTTCGGTCTTGAGAGGACATGTCCTCAGTCGACCGATATCCTAATTTCACTGCATACACATAGGGCATGTTTGCAAGCGCAACAGCGTGTAAATTCATTGGCCAGAAGTAGGTAATGTGTTTAAGGCTGCGGCCCTTCCTGAAGCCCGTGTGATTTCATACTGTCTCATACGAAGTCGCATCTTTTCGATACCTTGATTGCTGCCCTGGCTTCCTATCTCTCCACCTCCCTCACTGTTGAATCCATTATTTCCAAGAGTTGTTACCTCCCGTGATTCTCCTGCTATCGTAAAAAGGAGGATTTCATTTCATGACACACCGTTCGGCTCTAGGTATTGCCTATTTCCTTCTGGTCGATGCGGTTACAAGGTTGCATTCTACAACGGCCAGACATTTCGATTATTACTTCTCCAAGGTGTCGCCCACCCGCTCGATCCTGGTCTAACAGTTACGAAGTAACTGTGGTTTGTGAATGCAAAATATACGATCAAACCATTAGAGAAAAAATAACCCCGTGCTAATCCCCTAGTCCCCGTTCCCCGGGCTACCAGGGTAGGGCTTCTGCTGCTGGAATGTTCATTTATCTGTTCGTTTCACAACAGAAAACTGTCAATTCTCAGGACAATTTTGCACTGCCGTTAAGCCTACACTTCACTTACGGAACAAGGTATGCAGTGATGATGATCACCCCAACATACAACATGAATAGAAGCGAACGGGTGAGTTCTTGGAAGTAGTTCAGAAAAAGAAGAGGCGATCACTGGAACATGGCGTTTATTGGCCTGTCCTTTGGGATTCTCCATCAAACCCACCCTTAAAGACAAGTGCAGTAAAGGGTATTTGGGGCACAAATTACGTAGTATTTATAGGGTGCGGTTGCCAGGCCCTCCTACCATAGTTGGAACTCCTCGCGTTCATCGCTGGGGGTCGTAGTTGGTGCGATGCTTGTTTTCTCGGTCCGTACACGAGTCGTTAAGGGCTGTGATTTCATCACCGTTGTCGATGCTTGGCGTAACAATTGCTCGGAAATTTGGTTCGCTATCACCGGGACTGCTGGTCAGCCGCATCCTCCCCGCCTGGCTAGTGATTTTGCAGTACGGCACATGGAGCCGCGAGATCATTGCTCTTATTGATTGACTAAGCAGTTCACGGCTCACGTGGTTGTTAGTCTTTGCGAGACTTTCGGTCTCATCAAACTTGAATTCGCGACCAGGTCCAATCACATGAGCCGCAACCTAAGAGTTAGCGTCCATCCTCCTTACTGCTGTCGCATTCTCGGCTATTCGAGTGCGGAGTAGTCTTCCAGTTTATCCTGCGTAGTTACTTGGTCTGCATCTGCACCAGATTCAGTAAATGGCTCCAGACGTTTCCTGTCGTGGCAGCGGGTCTTTTGAATTAATTACTAGGTACCTGATACTTGCTTCTGGTCAGTTTGCAAGTCAAACTCCGAGTGGTATGAGAAGGTGGCTAACGGCTTCCGGGAGGTTCTTCACGTAAGGTAGCGCTCGCCAAAATTTAGGACTGGTGCGATTCGGTCTCTCGCCTCAGTTGCGCATGTAACTATTGACAAAGTTGCATGGGAAGCCGTCTGCTTTGAGCTCCCCTCGAAGTTATTGCAATTCATCAACCTTGTCTTCTGGTTCGCTGCAGTGGGTCGCAACACGTCGATATAGCGCCCGTAATTAAGTCCACTACCTACAGGGTGTTAAGCCTCCGTACGAGGCCATCAACATTTATCAGGTCTTACCCAGTACTTAGTGAATTTGAACTTTTGTATAATAGCTCACCAAAGAGAAATATAATCTCTCTCGAGGAAGATGCGTGTTCGGTAGGCTGAGCATCTTCAAAAGCAAAATGTATGAATTACTGAATATTTTAATGACGAAAGTTGGCAAGCATATGTTTTTGCTTGACTCCAGTCAGGCCGGTGCCGTTCCTATGTAATAATTTCAAAGGTACTTGAAACATTTGAAGGGCTTCTGGGTTGGCGGGGAATCCGGAGTTAACATGTCACAGCGCCAAGCTGCCTGTGGGTCTGCAGCCGATTAACTAAAGGCCATGGCAGATGTAATGTTTGAATGAAACTTCCAAAAGCACCTAAACTAGTCTGTTGCGTGAACCAACTTTAAAAGATGGTTGGCCAAAAGAAACTCATATTTTTAACACTATCGTCTAGCCTGCCTTGTGTAATTTCCGAGGAAATAAACGTGTGAACTTGGAGTAAATCCTTTGGAAAGAGCCGTTTTAGACTCGGACCGAAAAGTTCATATGAATAATTGAGCTGAAATACATCAGTTAATGTGGAATAACCGCGTAAGTTTCGCAAGCTGCCACCAGGCAGCCAGTAGCGTAAAACAACGTAATTATTTACCATACTGACAGCAGAGGCAATAGCGAAAAGTGTGACCGTTAATACCTGTGCCATCAGCATGGAAAATAATTGCCTAAGTCAGTTCTGTCTATCTGCCCGACTTCCCTCCCTGGATGTTTTTGTCTTACATGGCTGGTCGCTCTCACTAATTCCTTTGGTACCCGCGCCCAAGGTTTTGATGCAGATAGCATTTCAACGTCCCATTGTCTTCCAGCAGATTGAAATTGTCTCTCGTCAATAAATCCTGTTTTGGCGCTCACCGATAGGTTACGGGAATCAGTCGTACGTTTTTGGCTTGGGGCTTACTCTCGAGCTCTGTGAGCAGCTGCACGGCCTCGGGTTGGGAATGACTGCCTGATGATGGCTAATAAGCCAGAAATGACCATTACAGTCCCTCTGGTCTTTATCGGCATTGTTCTAAATCCTGCTATTCTCAGAATGTTCTTGCACGTCTTTACCACTGTTTGTAAATATTTTTCTACGCTAGGCATATGAGCTTCTTCTGCAAAAATTTAGTTTCTACCTCAGTTGGAACGTTTTTGGTTTTTCAGAGTGGGCAGGAAAAGTCTGTATGGTCAGGATCCACTAGGTGTGTTTATTACTATTTAACTGAAGACATCTATTGAGGGTTCTTTTGCTCCGCGGGGCAGGACAATGGCTAGACGCGCTTGTAGTACCGATGGGCAACCAGTTCATCCACCTGGACGGTCTAAAATTCAAGAAAAGACGAAACGATCAAAAGGCTCCATGGAGGTGATCCTATGTCACAGATCTAGCAGATTTTACATGCAGTCAGTATTTTCTTGCTTATCGGGCTGTAGCACTGATGTACACAGACATTTTCAGGTGATCTTTAATAACCAGTGCGGTTCAGTCTGTTTCTGGGGACCGATTGGATGGGATTAGGATTGGTACGTCATATGTAAGTTAACTGTTCAAGTTTCAAGCTTAGACATATGCCTTTTTAATACGCATGGCACGAAGCGCATCCTAGTTGTCAAGCCATTTCTGGTGGCAAGTTCGTGAGTTCAAAGGCCGCCTGGGGTGGTGGCAACTGTCGTGCAGGGAAAAGCAGAGGTTACATTTTTGTCGCACAATAGCAAAATAGCATCTCTCTGCGTCTGCCGTCTATGGAAGAGAAGATGATTGGTCGGAGACAAACTGGAGTCGCTTGAAATTTCGACAGCGCAAATGACCTCAGAGAACAGGTTTGGAAACAGTTTTTATTTAGAGACGTGTATAAGAACTCCCCATCGTACGATGCATGGCATTAAGCTAACCTCCACTGAGGTACTCATTACCGTGTGCCAGCTCCCTAAAATTTAGCCAAAGGTCACCGGTAATACGGAGATACTTATGATCGTGCGCTGAACAGATTTTATGCTATTCAAATGTCATCGTGAAAGAAAAACAACTCAGAATATTACGGAAAAGTAAGCTTATGCTGGAAATGGTGTTAAGTAGCAGAAGTACAAAATTCGTGCTCGCTTCAAAGCCGGACTCTGCACTGGAAATGTAATTTACTGACCTCCTCAGCCCTAACTGGTCTACACAAAGATTCTCTCTCTCTCTCTCCACTTCCCACCTATTTTAAGTTCACACATCAACCCTGCGATGCCCGGACAGTTGGCAGCATAGTTACTTTTTCTTTCGTAACTCACCAATTTCATACTGTCGCCCTGCACCGTTCGGATGAGAGTTGTCACCTTCTCTCCCACTTGTGTCGCCTTCAACGCATCTCCCTCGAGGACTATGGTGGTCTGGAAGGCAGGAAAGAGGACTAGAGCGGGTGGACAGAGGTGGAACTTACCTTCACAACACGACCATCCTGCGTCTTCTCTTCAAACTCCTCACCAAGCTTGAAGGTGATCTTGGAGGTCTTGAATGTGCTCTCAGTTGTGATTGCGTATTCATCACCGGACTTTTCGATAGTTACTGTGGGGTGCAGAGTGTTCGCGGCAGTGCGAGCAGCCAGTCCTACCTCTGAAGATTTGAGGGAGAAAGAGGAGGACCACAGAGTTATTGGATTTTGGGTCCGTACAAGAGGAGGGGAGGGGGACTGAATGGCTATCTAATATGTGGCTCCACTGAGAAAATGGGAGACAAGAACTCGTATAATACGGGAATGGTGATGCTAGGGGTTTTATGGGTAGCGTAAACGGGTAGATAGATTTCGGAAACCACAGCGTTTTGCATACATAACTAGCTACTTATTGAAATATAGTAGGTGTAAAATTAGTATATTATTTCATACAAACGTTTGCTTTGCCATTTTCGTATTGGCTATAGGACGCTTGTTTTACGGTTCTCCGGCTTCTACCATGAGAAAACGAGTGACAAAGGCTCGTCTTATACGGGAATGATGACAATAAGGTTTTTATGGAACGCGTAAACGAAACTTACAGATTCTTGTTATCTGGAATCAGAAGATAAAAGTATATTTGCGCCATTAGTTTGTTTAAGCTTACTGGTAAAGCGTAAAAACGGGAATGTGCAATTTTAAACACTAGAAATTCGGAAATATAAATGGGAGGCATTTTTGAACACTGAGGGCATTGGTTATATATTCCCAGACGAACTGAACCCCAGCCCGTGATTACCAATAACATTGAAGGAGGATGTGTGAAGTATATGTGGTTAACTCTTACTCTCGTGATGGCCGCGACCGAAGATATAATAAAAGATGACAATATTGATATACCAAGCCCTTAAAATCTTACCCTTAAACTATTTCTAAAACATAGCCCTAAACCTCTAACCTTAACCATGGCCCTATGCCGAATTTTAGTCCTACTGATTACACACCAGGAACTTTGAACGGGCGCAAAAAATGAAAACCGAAGTCATTGGTCAGATATTCCAGGCGCATTCATCCCGGTCCATGATAACCAATCACATTGAAGAAAAGTTGTGAAGAGTATATCACTGAATCCGACTCTCCTTATGACCACGAGGGAAGATATAATTGTGGGTGCCAAGATTGATAGCCTAACCACTAAGCCTAAACCCTAAATCATTAGCCCATAAGTCTAACCTTAAACCTACCACTTAACCAAAATCCTGGCCCTTATTCTAACTTCTTACCCTAAATGAGTGGCGGGGAATGAAAGGAAGGAAGTGCGGGTTAAAGTAAGCCTACCAAACTGACATAAGTAGGTATTTAATACAATTAGAGCCTAGGTGGGGCCACATACTCGATCGTCAAAGAGGACTGGTTAAGGCTTTATGACTCACCTAAACGCTGGAGGATGGCATCAAAGCCCTCACTGCTGGTCAATTTCCAGGATCCGTAGAAGGCTTCCATTTCAGAGCTGGGTGGTGATGACACTGACTGGAGAAGAGAGACACTGTTGGAGCAGTCTGACCAGCCCTCGCCTTTATACTTTCTCCAGAAGCCCTTACTTTGGACTGAGAATTGGCGGAAGGGTCCAAATGCGAACACTTTCTAATGTCCATACTTTAAGTCAACATTGGCGTGTCATGGTAGCCTAGAGTAAACAGGACCTTATCCAAACAGGCGTGACAGGCCAGTCCAAAACAAACTTGACTCTCGCAGTGTTAACCAAGTGCACGACATGGTACAAATTCTGTTTCGCACTATCTCTCGGTCACAGGAGGAAAGAAGCACGGTTGGGTGTGTTACAGCAACCAGAAACCACCAGGGACCCGGAACGCCGGCCACAGATCCGCAAATATCGGCACAACACGTGTGCCAAAACTTTTCTGACATGGAAGGGCGTAGGATCAAACGATTTCTAGCTCAAAAGTAGCAAAATCTGCCATGTCAAGCTTGTATCTTATTAAGCGAGCGTTTGCAAGTTCGACAAAGAGTGCTTTAATAAGGTCTTCGGGATGTTCGTGCGACCACAATTGGAATTCGCCATACAAGCCTGGAGACCGTGGTCTGTCAAAGACCACAACACCCTTGAGAAGGTCCAAAGACGTGCAACCAAGCTTGTTCAAGGTCAAAGCTGCCTGCCTTACGAGACACGATTGTCTAATCTTGATCTGTTTCCTCTGGACTATAGACAGCTACGCGGCGACTTAATACAAGCCTTTCGAATGCTGCGGCTTCAGGATTGTTGCCTTGCATCTGGCGACTTCTTTGAGCTGGCCACTACCACTACTTTGCGAGGGCATCCCATTAAACTACGAGTGACAGGTGCAAGACTCGACACAAGAAGGTTCTTCTTCTCCAACAGAGTGATTAAGGCCTGGAATGCTCTGCCGGCCGACATAATCATGTCCCCATCCGTTGACACTTTTAAAGCGGAAGTTTGACCAGTACAGCCATAAGTACCACCACGACATCCGAACCTAACACATTTCCTGAAACATATTCCCATCCACAATTTTTCGCGTCATATAACATACTACTCCCTATTTTTTTGAGTAACATTATTTTATAATTGTTTGTCCGATGCCCTGCAGTGTGTCCGTGAGATAACCCTTTGTCCAACGTCCATTATATGTCAGCCTTTTTAATTTACAGTGTCACTGACATCAATAGGGAGCTCAAAGGCTTCGCCTATATTTCCCTTAATAAAACTGAACTGAACTGAACTGTACTAAATGTTCTGCTGTTGAGTACGGGTTTTGACAGCCCAGAACTCATGAAATATTAACCGAAATGCTGAAATTCGCTTTTGGCTAGGAAATATTGATTTAAGTGAGGATGTAATATCGATCATTGTGCGGCACAAGTCAATTAAATATTAGATACGCCAGGATGTTGGCTTTTGAATGCAATTTTTTCGGCCGTCCCTCCTGAAGAACGCATCATAATCCACATTCATTGTACAATGTTTTTGAGCACTATCTTATATCGTCTTACTGGCATAGAGTTATTTATGTTGTTAATTACACGTGCATACAGCTTGAAGAACGAAAACCCTAAATGCCAATGCTGAGGCGTTCAGAATTATATGAAAATCGGAAAAATTTGAAAAAATAGAAAAAACTTTCATTCGATATAAAATTTGAATGGATTGCGATTTCTAGCAACTAACTGTAAAGAAAGAATATTTTTACCAGTGTTTTCTAGGAAATATATTTGAATTCATAAGGGCTTCAAAAAATCATCGCAAAATGCATACTACTTAAGTTATCGTTTTTATCAAGTGTGGTGTTTGCAGGTGGCTGAAAAGTCGTGCATTCAAAAGCCGGCATCATGATGAAGTATCTTGAGGTATCTTGAGATAATAACTACAAAATTCCACTTGAACGATCCTTCCTACTCAAAAATGCAGTTCGGAATTTGGGTTACCATGTAATGAGATCGATCACCGACTGTAGTTCGCACCTCTAATGTGTACTCGATAATTTCTGACAAAGCGTTAAGTCCTAACTTGAGTTCTGCCCACATTTCATTCATAATGAGCGACCATGACCAAATTAATTACAGATGTTTGTGCTTGAATGGTGGGTGATGTAGTAGGCCGAGATGATACTCCTAAGTGCAAGAGCTGTTAGGGTAGGCTAGAGTCAGCTTGACCACTACAAATGATGTGCAGATGTCCGATCAGGCCAGTGCACGACAGGTTGTCGCTGCATCACCGGTGCCGACAGTAGATTTTTCCGGCGATGTTGAGCAGCGAGATTCCTCTGTGGTTGTCAAAGTGTTGGCGATGTCCCACTACCCTCGAGCACCGGCACCATCCGCCCCTCCCACAACCTCGGCGTCGAGCACAGCGACGATCACCAGTGGCACCACTTTCCCGACTATCACCACCGAAGAGACCACCTCCGACTACCCGCCGCCTGATACCATCATCAACCACCACCAACACCACCACCACCATCAACACCCCCACCGCCCCACTACCAGCGATGAGGACTTTGTCTTAACCTGTCCTTATTGCGATCGCACATTCAACTCATGCATCAGCCTGGTCAGTCACTTGCAAATCCATCACCAGTGACTTGAGAACCAACACGCAGGAGCGATCGCCACATCCACAGCCCTCATGTATTCACTCATCGCATGGGCCCTAGTTGGTCCCATGCGCACCCGCGACAGCGGAATTCACCACCATGTCGAAATCACCAATACCCCACGCACACCCTCCGCTCCTGCCATTTCCATCATCAACATCACCACCACCCCAACCACGAAAGACAACCATCCAGTTAATCTCATCCTCTCCTGCTCACACCACGCCCACAATTTCACCTCACGCATCGGCCCGTTCGGTCACTTGCGAATCCATCGTAAAGAGACTGGCGAACCAGTGCCTGGGGCTCCGACAAATAATCGCCGCCCGCATCGTCAAGGCTGTTGAGCGGCTCAAGAGTTTGCAAGGCCTCCGGCTTCCTTCGTAGCACTTCAGCCGGTGCAAATCTCCTGTGACCTGATGAGCCACTCGAAAGGGGAGATGATCGACACACACGATGGTTCCCAAATCAGAAGTCAGCGAAAACCGGATTGGGCAAGCTTTTAATGAAGCACGAGAGGCCACAGGAAGCCCGGCAAGTAGTTGCTGCAAGCACTCTCAACAGGCAAGTTTGTTAGTCGTAGTGCATCTGCTTAAGCTTCGTCCGGCTTTGGCCAATCGGTAAAGAGCGAGAAATATCAATTCGGGCTACGATCTTGACGGAGTATGTTACAGGCGCGCAATAACTGTTTGAGGGACAAAGGTGGCATGAGTCAGTGGCGGCGCTGAGAACCCAGAGAGTGAGCAGCCACAAGCTCAGTTGTATCAACTAACGTCAGGTAATCGACAAAACAGTCACCTTTATCGGGAGTGTGGAACAGTGACTTTGTGCAGACAAATGCTGTTTGGTGTTGGCAATTCTGGTAATCTGAAAAAGTGCGTAATCGATGCACTGACATCGATATTTAAATACCACCTCCTCCACCCCCTCCTCCCACGGCGTTCACGGGCTCATTTTTCATAAATGTTTTAAACTATCCCGGAAAAATGCAGTCAAACGAAGTGATAATCCATCGATGGATCATACCTTTACTGTAAATATATGGAAATGCTTGGTAGAGGAGTGCGCAGAGTGATGGGTGACGCTTTGATGTGTAAAGATATGACCGCTGTGATTAAATGCACGTTTTTGTATTTGCAAATATAACCGAATAGACCAATGCGATGCACGAATATAGGCGGTGAACCTGATGGGTGTTGGTTGGGGTGACCAATTATCATGCGTCTGAGCAAACCAATGCGTGATTGGAATGTAGAAACACAGTGTCCCTATGCGCAATTGCAGAGGACCAGCACTAGAACGGTTGCTACGGTGAAGGCGGATGGAGAAAATACTTCAGTGATGGTAGCGGTTTGTTGTGTGAAATGGTCGGCGGTGTTGGCATTGCGATAAAATGAAGGATACCCAATGGTAAATCGATTTATCGATGTGCACATCGATAAATCGATTTACCAAGTTCTCATTGGAGGCCCAGGCTTCAATCGATGGATAAATCGATTTACCGAGTTCTCATCAGAGACCCAGGCTTCAATCGATAGATAAATCAGTTTACCGAGTTCTCATCGGAGACCCAGGCTTCAATCAATTCTCAAATTGTCTTGCTTACGGCATGTGTGATTGTCTCGAAGGTCGTAGGGTAGTTCTTTGTAGACCTATCCTAACTTTCATATGAGAGACATGCAATGAAATGGAGTGGTACTTTGAAACTTATGAATTTTTATTAGACGGCCTGGGCTGCGAGAACACTTTTGTCTCGGCTGCAGTCGAAATTGCAGTGTCCTTTTTACTTATAAACCTGGGGATGCAAGCGAAAATATGAATATCAGGAAACAGCTGAGAAGAAGGCAGAAGCATGTTCAACTAATTGACCTGGAATGGTGTCGGTTTGCTCTGCATTTTCAGTTCAAGGCCTTTGCAAGCCACCTCACAGGGAAAAACAACAGTAATAGGAAAAAATTGGCCGGTAAAGACAAGGGAGTTGCAAATGACCATTTTCGCCTTCTGTATCTGATGCAATTGATCATTTGGTCGGGTGGTCATCTCACTGACCAGGACAGAGTCAGCGTCCACGCCCACGGTCTACCTTTCTGGGCTTGTATTGTGGACAGTTTGTTGAGACATGAACGTGCTAATCGAATGACTGCCTCCCACGGAGAAAGAACCCATTTTATCCATCTCGCATATCCGTGCAGAATTTAATGCGAGGACAAGAAATGTAATAACGTCTTTAAATCCTCTCACATTTGTTACTTCGCCCTTGTAAAAGCATTTGTAATTGCCACTGTTGATTTGAGATATTCATTTCGAGATCGTGCGTCCGGCAGCAACCCTTGAAATGATATCATGAAAACAGTACAGCTCCCAGCAGCCTTATGCTGACGGTTTGGTCTTAAGTCTTAATTCGCGGTAAATTAGAAAACACTTTGTTAGGGTTTATTATTCAGCTGCTGAATCTATTTGTGGCAACTGACCCCACCTTAGACCTTATTCCTGCGAGATGATTGAGCTAACAATTCAGCAATTGGGAGGAGAAGACAATCAGGAGCTCCAAACCAACGAGAAGGCACACTACTCTGAAGAAGAAGAAGAAGAAGAAGAAGAAGAAGAAGAAGAAAAGCATGCGATCGCTGGAACACGTTTTTTGGTGAGAAATTTCAGATTCTAACTCGAACCCATAATCAGAGACATTCGCAGAAGGAAGTCTCTGATGATGGGTTCGAGTGAGCGCCAGAAACGTCAGGCCAATAGGCTTCTTGTTCCAGTGAGCGCAACTTATTTTCCCGAACTGCTGCCTGGAACTGGCCTGTTCATTTATATTGGACGCCATTCTATCGTGTACTCTGAGCAGATACCTGAACAAGGTAGCCACAGATCGCTGGCGGAGCGAGAGCGTTCGTAACTCAATCGAGAGAGAGAGAGAGAGAGAGAGAGAGAGAGAGAGAGAGAGAGAGAGAGAGAGAGAGAGAGAGAGAGAGAGAGAGAGAGAGAGAGAGAGAGAGAGAGAGAGAGAGAGAGAGAGAGAGAGAGAGAGAGAGAGAGAGAGAGAGAGAGGGAGAGAGAGAGTTTTCCGCTTATCGGCTGAATGGATTCAGTTTAAATTTCCTGGGCTTTCTTACCTGTGATTGGAGCATGGTTGGTCAACGACGACAAAGTCAGAGATGGCCATTTCAGCCAACAGTTGTGGTTATCGGTAAGACTCCTCGACCATTCATGTGGGACTGGAGGAATAAGCAATTTCGATGTCCGTTTGGTAAACAAAAGTTTTAGACAGATAAGCCTCAGGCGTGCCTCGAGTGAGGTGAGGGGAGTTTGTACTGGCCTGTCGCTACGCCACGGCGGCTGAACCGGGGCCATGGCAACTATAGGGTGTAACCGAAATACTTTATCCTTCATAGGATCTATATTTTGTATGTTCATACAGGTGCTAACCTGCTATTTAGATGCAAAAACTGCCTAGAATTTTGGAAGCAGGAATTATTTTCAAAACTATATCTAACAGTCGGCTGGACGCACTCTCGCGCTTTCATTCACGGTGACTGCGTTGGTAGTTTCTCTCGTCCGACTTTCATGGTAGGGCCTAAGAATTTTCGCGAACCTAAAATTTTTCTACATCCCTCGCACCCACCCTTCCCCTGATGAGCCCCAAACCACAACGTATGTTCGCTTCTCAGGAAAATGGAAGAGATATTGGCACTAGTTGATCAGGATAGAAACTTGCATAATAACCGCTGATTCTCAAGTGTTCCTAATGACTGTTCGATAGTAGAAACGCCAATGCCAGACGAAAATATTAATCTGACGAATCGACCAGACTGGGCTGTCAACGGAATGCCTGTGTGGATCCAGAACTGCATGGGTAGTGGTAGGCGTCCGCCATTAGAACTACAGCCAATAATATATTTTCAACATCCCGACCTCCAACCTCGCGACACATCACTTTTGTCGGAGAGTTAAATATCACATCCCATGTCAGTCTGTAAAAGAGGTAATTTCTGGTAACTATTTGCCATTCCGGGATCAATGTGAGTGTAATAGGTCATCCCTTTAGTCCTCACTGTTTATACTTATCGAAGTTTAACTAGTGCCTGTGCATATACAAGGCATATATATATATATATATATATATATATATATAAGGCACACCTTCGCTTGGGATAAAACTCGGATTGTCGCTGCCTGTTCCTCCAAGAAAGGTCGAGAGTTCCTCGAGGCGATGCATTCAGATGAGTCATGCATCAACAGACATATCGAGTTGGATGCGACGTACAGACATCTCAAGGAGAAATGGAAGAAACGAGAACCAATCAGGACAGGCTGATACACACAGCGGCCGCTCACTGGTGCCAATGTTCACGCCAGTATCGATTTTTTCGCGTGATTACGATGTCAACTGTTTTTGCCACATTTGCTACCCGCCTGCGTCTGACGACGACCCGGAGAACCGGTGTTGAAAATTTACACAATAAAGCTCCATTTCCCATAGAACGTATTCAACTTCAACTTTATTTCTTGGGATGCCTTCTTTTCACAACTTATATATATATATATATATATATATATATATATATATATATATATATATATATATATATATATATATATATATATATATATAAAGGTCGTGGGTTCGAATCCCAAGTGTGCCACACTTGGGATTGGGTATGACTGGCTGATGACGGCTAATAAGCCAGAAATGGCCATTCCGGTCTCCCTTTGTCTTTTTCGGTTCCATTCCATTCCTATATATATATATATATATATATATATATATATATATATTTACCCGATTATTCTCTGGAGTCCATATACCAGAAACCGCATAGAGAACGCTGGGGGACCCACTGAGGAGCCGAACCCCTCGTTGCTGTGTCACACAGCAGCAGAAACATCGGCGAAACACGTGTCTGGGCTTTTAGCTAGTATCTATGTCGGAAGTACGGTATAACGTCTTTGCCATATATATATATATATATATATATATATATATATATATATATATATATATATAGTATTAACAATATGTGAGTGGTGTAATTGTATGCACAAAAGAACCTTCTGCTAGTTCCGTGCTTGGCGCTGCCAACGACGGCTTAACTACGTGCACTCTTCCGCGCCTTATCTCTTCCCCCCGTGAACGGCCCCGCCATACCCTCACTGCCGCTTATCCAGCTGACCCTAATCGCCACCCCCTATTCACACTTCTCACTTGTAAGACAAGATGAACATTATTGATTGCTCGTTTTAGCTTGTACCCCGTTCCCATATAAATGTACTGGCCCAATGAGAACTTATCGAAAGCATGCGTATGCTTGCCAACTGGTCTTCTGGATTTAACGATGGTTCCTCCTCAGCCCCCATGGTGCTCGAGTAAAGCAGAGGATGCCTGTAATCGTTCAGTCCTTTCTTGAGGATCTCCGAAATTGTCGTCCCAGTTGGTGTCTCATGCACACCATGAACTCGTTCAACTGCACGTTGTGTAAAGAGGTTAGATCGGTATTTTATCTTGGATGTTTTCATATGCATTCGCATTGAGAGTGATGAGGGCTATCAAAAATTTAGTTCTTTTTCAAAGACAGATGTTTTATAAACCGGCAAAAGATCGTCTTTTCACTATCTTCAACCTTTATTTTTCTGGTTAACAGCGAAGCAGAAGGAAACATGATTGTATAACATCTCTCTTCGTCGTCTAGTCGGATAAGTAGCGAAAATCTTTGTTTACCTTCAGTGCCGGGGAAAATGTTGTCATCTGCTGGAGTGTCTATTCAGCACGAATAACCAACGAATCGAATTAATCGTATCGGAGTAAAGTAGCCGGGTTCTTGTGCTAGACTAGGACAGTGTTCAAGGACGAATAGAAATGGAAAAAGAGTGGCCAACTTTGTGGTGTTCTTAAATTTGCAGCGGTCATTCCAAGATCCAGGCCTATCCTTCAATCTCTCATTCACAACAATTTTGAAAGCCGAACGATCTCAGGGCCGATAATCACGAAGATGGGATAATACTTGGCCCATTGAAAGTATATTTCATCACAATAAGTTTGCGACTGACGCTCAGCAAATTTGATAGACTGAGAATTTGAAAGGAAATTTGAAGAACACTGTTCTTACCCTGCCAACACACGAATCCGTCCTATATGTAGGACTTAAGGGGGCCATGGGATAGGCCAGCAGTGAAAAAAAATCAGCTTAGATACATACTGACGTTCAGAAGAAGAAAGAGTGTACTCGTTGGAATAATAAGTTTATTGGTCTAACGTTTAAAATTTTCACCTCTCACCAAGGAGTGCAGTATTTATAAGACGTAGTTGGCATGCGATCACATGCGTAATACAATAAAGAGCTCTTGCAATCACCGCTGTGGGTCGTATTTAATGCGATGATGGCTTGTTAATCAGCATCGGCGTCGTTACTGGTAGCGACTTCAGCATCCTTGTTGGATATTGGCACAATCATCACTCGACCATTTGGCTCGCTGTCACTGGAATGTTCGGTAGTTCGCGCCCTCTCCACGTGGAGGATTTTTCTGTCTAGGCAAAGTCTCAGCACGGCATAAGGGAGCGGAAGGTCAATGCGTTGTTAATTGAATACAGGCCTGAGAAGCATGCCTCGCTTGTGCACTCCACCCTGTGAGTGTCTCTGATGCTGCCTTCGAGTGAGAATCCGAAACGTCGGGCCAATACATTTCTTGTTACAGCCATAACATATTCTTCTTTTGAACTGCTTCCTGAAAGTGTGCCACCATTTTTCTTCACCTCCATCCACATGTGACTTTTCGTATATGTGCATGGGCGGACCCATTTTGTTCATTCTATACTGCTATTTACCACGATTTTTTTACTTTAATTACACGAATAAAGCCATTTGCAAATGACGTCAGTATCAGTTTGAAGGAACAAAATCTGGCGCACATCTTGCAACTCATTCACGGACGACCGTTTATGATGTCGACAGGTACTATGGATCACTATCGATCGTTTATTATCTTCCGGTGTTATCTGTTTTGGTCAATTGAGGTCTTTTTTTCCGAAACGTTTGAAATTAAAAAAAGCTTCTGTCTCTCTCTCTCTCTCTCTCTCTCTGTCGTTTACAATTCCATCGACACGTAGATTCATTTTCCCTTTGTAAGTAATTATTCGCCACTGCCTTAATTGCGAAGGGTACTCAAGATACATTTACCGCATACCGCATAGGTCAATCATTGGACTGAAAAGGAAACCTATGTTTAGATGAATTCCACGAAGAAAATTCCCTTCAACAAAGACACTCCTTTCTTGGCAAGAGAAACTTGTATCTCTCAGACACAGGAATTTCGCCCTAACAGAAGACCGTCTGGCGGACTTACAACTTACGATGTCAGGTGCTTGCTCAAGGGCCACGTGATAGATGCGTTGGACCAACACGGGGGCCACATTAGGGCACGGCAGGCGTTATTCGGGTTGCGCTCCCATAACAAATGCCGAACATGGAAGCGTTGTGGCACGCCTAGGGGCGGCTAGGACTTTGGGGACCCAGCCGCGCCAGCCACCTGCGTCCTCTCCAGCCTCCGGTCTTCTTGACTCTGTCTTGACACCGGGCTCAGGTGGGGGAGGAGGAGAGAGTGCGGTAGATGCAGCGCAAGTCTACTATCACTTTAAACTAAATCACGCGCAAGTCACCGTCCCTGCTCCACTTCTCCCATGGAGCATACGGTGGAAATCGTCGGACTACGACGGTCGAACTGTTATGTAGCAGATAACGACTCGCATGCCAGCCATAAAGAAATTAGCGCACCAGAAAATAGTCATCCTCAATGAAGGGGGAGCCGTTATTTGTCATAGATATGCCGTGGCATAGCGACTGTACCCTATACATCCTGCAACACCCTGTGTACGAATTACCCGTATCCAATGCTCTCTGAAGATGGGTTCGAGCTGAAATCCGAAACGTCTGGCAAATAAAGTCCTTGTCGCAGCAATCGCGTCTACATCTCTGCGGTCCGACCCAGTCTCAGTTGAGCTTTCGACCCCAGTTAAACCCCGTCGCTCGTAAAACACTTTTACCTTATCGATTGTAAGAGAAGAAACAGACAGAATTCCTTGTTTACTTTCCAAGGAAATTACTGCGTGAACTTTGAGTAAATCCAAGTATGGCAAATAGGTACTTATGGTACCTAGATACATAAGCAGACAGGATTCGGAGGGGAGTTGAGCTCTGTACAAAATTCGTAGATCTGCGTTCAACGGAGTGGGGCTATAGGCAACACTGTTCTATCAAGGCGCACACGCACACCGGTGAAGAAATGAACGAGCAGATTGTTAAGGCACGTCAGAGTCGATGTTCACACCCGGTTTGGATTTAATTTGTCAGGGGAAGAGTTGTGATTAGGTGGGGGGCGTTCTGTAGCATCTGGTTATCGCCCAGAACACGGAAATGGGAACGCCCTCCTCACTTATTCGGGAGGCTTTGCCTTACGTTTCCCGGGAGATTAGGGGGTTAAGGCTAAGATTACGGTTAGAAAGGCGGCTAGGGTTAGAGTTAAATTTAGCTCTGCAAATAATTGTCCCCATTATCCCCATTGAAAGCTCTGTAAATAATTGTCCCCATTGTCCCACGGTCAGCCCGGTGAACTTTAGCTTTACAAGACGACCTACTGTAAGCTTTTAAGTAGCAAAACAATAGCTTTTTAATTGGGACCCGCTTATTGTGCCTCCACCAAATTTAGGATTCAGTTTTGGTTTGCTACGGCTGGAACCATACTGACAGCACAGGTATCAGCTAAAAGTCCAGTCACACGCCTTTTTTGCCGGTATTATGCCGCTGCTTGACCACACAGCTGCCATGGGTTCGTTGCTCATCAGCGCTCCCTGTGTGCTTTCTGGCGGATACCCCAGTTCAGAAATTGCTGTTTTTCAATTTCATCGCACTTTCAGCCTACGCTGATAAACATTCAAATAGACTGATTTACATTAAGTTAACGATTAATTTCTGATGAAATTAAAAAACAGCAGTTTGGGTTAGTGTTCGTGACTCGAGTAGATTTTTCCTTCCTGGAATTTTGCGCAAAGCCCAGAGTGCCGTGTGAGAGGGGTGCCTTACGCAGAAGGGGAAAGAGATCAGTAAGAAGCTTGTATGATCTACAGAAGCGCCATGGTGAATTAAGCCCCCCGATGCGCGCTCGGCTCTGGACCTGCGCACGCATCTGCCCACTAGGTGATATGGGCATCAATGGAAAGCCCGATGTTCGAGTCATTCGGCGTCAGCTGGGTAATTTGATTGGATGATTACGGGCGCTCGTGACTGGTTATCATAGGGGCTGCATGTGCGCATGTTTAAGTCGCTCCTGAGCCGTTATCACATGACTCCTAGCGCAGAATTTGTTTCAGCGTTTGTGAAACGCGTAAAAGCGCTCGAGGCTAGTAAATATTGGGTCGTCAAGTCCGAAATTGGCAGTAAGACAGCTTTGGCAGCCTCTCATTTCACGTCGGTATTATATTTTGGCATTCATTTGTCAGCTGCTACGCATATTTCCTCTTTCTCTAAATCATTTTGCACAAACATAAACAATCTGTTTTTTCTTATTATTGTTTAAAGATAGAAAAATCAGAAATTCGTACAATCATGAACTATGAGCTCTTACATTGAAATACAGCATCGCAGACAGCTCGGAATATTAACGATGCATTCTGCACTAATATTGCTTCACAACAAACAGTAGAAAATCGCTTTGCAAAATTTCATTGTGGTCGGCCAGGATCAGAGATGGGTGATGACAAACTGAAAGTCACCGCCGAGGCAGATCCATCTCAAAGTAAACATGAACTATCGTTAATTTTTAATTTTAGCAAGCACACAAAATTAAATTGCCTAGCTGAAGTCGGTAAAGATAAAAAAATTGGATACGTGGGTTCCATATGAACTGGATGACAAGCAAAGCCTTGGAAAACGGGTAGAAAATCAATCAGAATCAACACGCCCCCTAAAATTGTGCTGGTCAGTAGCGAGCAGTCTAGGCTCATTCTTTCCAGGCGATTTAGAATAAAAGGCTCCAACCCCGGTGTTTTGGTTCAACGGAACTTCTCACTAGTAAGAAGGCTGAACCGTCGCATCCTAGTTCTAGAACTGAGAAAATGGCTTTACGAGGGGAGCGCCATTTGTTTATCTACAACAACCAAGTGAGCCAGCGTCCACCATTCTTCCATTGAGCGGGTCCGGTACGGATGACCGCCCAGCCGGGGCATAAACTGAAGGTTCGAGTCGCATCGCAACCACGTGTCCCTTAAATCGGAAATTAAAACTCACGTACATAAATGCGTAGAGCATGTTATCAAAGCTTGCTGAGATGAAGATCCATGTCTGTGATCACTCACCAGACATAATTTCCTTGACAGAAGCATGATTGTCCCAACGCATGGATGATCGTGAGTTAACCATACCTAGCTACCAGCTATTTAGAAGAGACCGGGAAGGGCGTCAGAGAGGAGGCGTTGTTAGCTACGTAAAACACGGACTTCTTGCGTCAGAAAAAAAACAGAAAAATTTGCATGCAGCTCTGAAACTATTTGGCTCACTACAAAGATGCTGAGATCACACAGCCTTGAAATCCTGACCGTCTACCGACCACCAAGAAGTGAATCTGAGGCTGACCCTCACCTGTTAGAAGAGCTAAAATTATTTGCCTCTCAATTTGGCGTCTTCATAATGGGCGACTTCAATGCACCGCTCACTGACTGGAGTTCAGTATATACAAGCGGTCCAGAACTAGTTTTTGACCGACGTTTATTGGACATGACACTGAGGTCATTCCTCACTCAGCACGTCTTATTTCCAACAAGGGTGCGTGTGGGGGGCAGCAGTCAAACTGCTTGAACCTGGTGTTTACGAATACGCTAGATAGTGTTGATGAGGTGCGATGTCTACCTCCCCTAGGTCGGAGTGACCACGTCGCACTTCACTGGGACTTCTCAATGTTTTCGGTGATTGGACAGACCACCAGATTTAGAAGAAATATTTGGCGTGATGACTTTGATCAAATGAAGACTCGACTCAACAACATCAACTGGGAGTCAGCTTTTTTTGGCAATGTGACCGAGGATTGGGAATGGTTCAGTGAGTTATTGCATATTCTCCTCAGCAAACACTGCCCGATTTCACGTAAGAGACTGGATAACAGACCCTAGTGGCTGACTCAAACGTTGAAATAGAAGTGAATAAAAAACGGAGGTTGTGGAAGAAATCACTCGCTGATGACACTCCTGCGTTCATAAACGCATACAAGGCACAAAGAAACAAAGGTAAATGGCTTATCCTCAAGACATGACAAGACTCCAAAAAAGACCTGTTGAACCGTGCAGTGGAAAAGCCGAAGTTATTCTACAAGTACATTAGAAAGGGCACGTGAAACAGAGACCCCGTTCCCTTCCTAAAGACTATCGAAAACCTAGAGATTATTGAAGATGCAGCAAAAGCGGAAAACCTTTGAGCATTTTTTAAAATCCATCTTTACGAGTGAAAGCGCATTTACTCCTCCCGACTACGACTTCGATAAGAGTCCAACAATAGAGGCTGTATCTTTTGACGAACCAAATGTTCATAAAAAGCTGTTGGCTCTAAATGAGTCTAAATCACCGGGTCCATATGATATACCGCTAAAGTTACGTAAGGAACTCGCTGCAGAACTAGCCAAACCATTGTCCATGCTTTTCGAACCTCGTTCGAAGCCGGCAGGTTACCTGCCGATTGGCAGCAAGGCCTCCGCAAATAATTACAGACCAATTAGCCTCACCTTGATCTGCTGCAAACTCATGGAAAAATAATTAAGTGAGAGCTGATGCAATTCTTGGAGCAGCGTAAACTATTATCCGATGCGCAGCATGGATTCCGAAGCCGCAGGTCTTGTGTAACGAACTTGCTCTATTCTTTGGAACATTGGACTCGGGTAGTTGATGAAGGAAACGCGCTGCACGTAGTTTATATTGAATTTAAGAAGGTATTTGATAGTTTTCCACATCAGCGACTCCTGCACAAACTCAATCTCCTGAAATGGATCCACAGCATCTTATTTGACCACCCTCAAACGGTCCATATAGGTAACCAACAGTCAGTGGAGGTTGTGGTTGAAAGTGGTGTTCTCCAAGGCTCCGTTTTTGGTCCTACTCTGTTCATTATGTACGTAAAAGACTGCGTCAGTGGACTGGATTGCGCTGTCATCATGTTTGCGGATGATATTAAGCTGCCGCTGACGTAAAGCATTTGCAGGAAAACCCAAACCGACTTCAAAAATGGTTGAAGGACTGGCTTTTGCCGTTCAATAAGAAAAACTGAACTATTCTACGAGTCGGCAGAACCAGCACTCTGAACCTCATGGATTGCTGCCTCAATGGTATACCATTTCAAGAAGTTGACGCGCAGAAGGACTTGGGAGTGGGGATCTCGAGCTCCCTAAAACCCTCGCTGCATTGTTCAAAGGTAGCCAAGTCTGAGATGTCAGCTCTGTACCTTGTCAAGCGGGCTTTCTCTGCCTTTGTGCGACCGAAACTAGAGTACACCATCCAAGCTTGGAGACCCTCGACCGCGAAGGACCTGAATATCCTCGAAAAGGTTCAAAGGCGTGCAACCAAACTTGTGAGTGGACAGGGCTCATTACCCTATGAAACCCAATTAGTTAACCTTGATCTCATTCCTTTGAGTTACAGGCAGCTACGAGGTGACCTGATACAAACATTCCGTATTGTGTGTGGTCAGGACTGCTGCCTCGTACCTGGAGACTTCTTCCAGTTAGCAAAAATCACGAACTTGAGAGGTTATCCACTCAAACTACGTGTGACTGGCACCAGACTGGACACACGAAAGTTCTTCTCCAAGAGGGTGGTCGACGTTTGGAATGCTCTGCATCTAGATGTTCTTATGGCTACTTCCCTTGAGATTTTTAAGAAAAACCTGGACCAGTATAGCAGTGCCTACTATAATACCACCAGATCTTCCTAGTCACGTCCCAGTTGAATCACACTCTTAATATTACAATACTACTTCCTATATTCCAGAACCATTTCTATAATACTCAAACTCATCGCATATGCCTCACTAACGAGAATCTTGTCAACAAAATAGCATATCCTCATACTACTTGTCATATGTGAGTACACTTTTATGTTTACACTTTTCGATTAGCCAACAGCTGTTTTTTCCGCACGCTATTGTGTAAACAACATTTTTTGAATTTTCCTGATTTATCAGTGCCTTTTTAGCCATACTGTAACCAAGAGGGAGTTCAAAGGCGTTTGTATATCTTTACCTTAATAAACTGAACCTTAGTCGGTTTTTCGCATCGCTTTTACAGCTGAAGCGGATTTTAACCAAAAAGACTTTCATACAAGTAGTAACGACGCCGTCATTGAGGACCTCGAATTCACAGAAGAAGATATGAAAAAGGAGCTTCTTGCACTTAACGACGCCAAGTCTCCGGGTCCTGATCAAATACCGGAAAAATTACAGAAGGAGCTTGCTAGCGAATTCTCTAGACCATTCTCGTGTATTTTCCAGTCGTCCTTCGATCGAGGCATCCTCCCTCTGATTGGAAATCAGCAAATATATACCATATTCACAAGGGTGGATCCAGAACCAGCAATAAATTCTATCGACCGGTGAGCCTAACATGCATTTGTTGCAAATTGATGGAAATGATCATCAAAATTGCCAGCATGAAGTTTATTGAAGAAAAAACTGCCTTGACAGTGACCAACATGGATTTCGGCGAAATCACTCCTGTTTGACCAATATGCTCGATTCAATGGAAGAGTGGGCCTGGTCATTAGATGAGGGCACTAGCGCTGATGTCGTCAACGTCGACTTCTTAAAAACCTTTGATTGTGTTTCTCAACACAGGTTACTCTACAAAGTTCAAGAATCTGGAATAAGGGGAATTTACTCAATCGGGTAAGAAGTTTCTTGATAGGCCAATCACAGTCCGTTTGCATTGGCAATGTAATAGCAATTTCCATGCCGTTCGCGAGGGGTTAACCTCAGGGCTCCGTGCTTGGACCTTTACTTTTCTTAATCTATTAATGGATTGGACAGCACGGGAGTCACGTTTGTAGACGACATCAAGATATTACTACTAATCCACTGCAGTACTGATGAACAGACTTTACAAGAAGGACTCAAACGCCTATCTGAATGGTCCGATAAATAGCAGATGAAGTTCAAATTTGAGAAATATGTTGGAATGCGGCTCAAAACGAAGAAGGCAAGCGTGGTGGGCAACTCCCATCAATACTTCTTGACGGAAGGTGGCTGTCAAATGTATCCGAACAGAAGGACCTAGGAATCACCAATAAGAAACTGCATTATTCTACAAGTTGCCAAAACTAGCACTCCGAACCTAATGGATTACTGCCTGAATGGTATACCACTGCAAGAAGTGGACGTGCAGAAGGACTTGGGAATGTAGATCACGACCTCGCTTAAACTCTTGCTGCACTGTTCAAGGGTAGCCAAGTCTGCGATGTCAGTTCTGCACATTGTCAAGTTGGCTTTCTACGCCTTTGATGAAGACTGCTTTGCCAAAGTCTTTCGAACTTTTGTGCATCCAAGCTTGGAGACCCTGAACCACGAAGAACCTCCACAAGGAGGCGCACTGAGCCTTTAACCTGGCATAGTCTGCATAATGGTTCGATGCGTCGACTATAACGCTATGTGCATACCACTGGCCTCGTAGTACTCGCAGCTCCTAAGATGTAGGTCATATGTTTCGTAAGCATATTCGTCAAAGCTGCAGTGCAAAACCACCTGTCCGTTTCACTTAAATTACTGTTTTTGCATTTCAAATTTAACCTACGCTTACAAGATGTACTGATTTCCTTGTTCGACTGCGCATTTAAGTCCTTTTTTAAAAAAAATTCGGAATATCAGAAGCAGTAGTCCACATGGTCAAGTAATCGTTCAATGACATCTCCAGTTAGCAAAAAAGGAGGAGACAGCATTGTCATATCACCTCTCTCTCTCTCTCTCTCTCTCTCTCTCTCTCTCTCTCTCTCTCTCTCTCTCTCTCTCTCTCTCTCTCTCTCTCTCTCTCTCTCTCTCTCTCTCTCTCTCTCTCTCTCTCTCTCTCTCTCTCTCTCTCTCTCTCTCTCTCTCTCTCTCTCTCTCTCTCTCTCTCTCTCTCTCTACTTTGCCTTGCCCATATCCCAGAGATCAGCGAAAGAAGCACTCATTGGCCTGCTGCGTGAAACCATGGGGTGGACGACAAGCCCACAGTTGCCGAGCTAATCGCCTTCGTAAGTTTCTACCTAACGATCCTTTACATTTTAGTAAGCGTTTAGATCAAATTGAAGGTGGACTAAGTGTTAAAGCTTTCTTCCAACTGCCCAATCTACGTGTGCTCGTAACGCAAAAACCCAAATTTTGGACAAGCTATATCGAGGATACCCGAGTTTTGTTGGAATGTCAGCCAAAATAGGAATGAATAAACTTGGCCTGTGGGGGCTTTATTGCGGCGTTGGCAGCAGGCTCCGGGGAGCGGTTTTTCACTCCATGTTTGAATATCCTTACAATTACAAAGTATATCCTACTCGAGGTTTATCAATAGTATTTTATGCATATTATAACACAGAACTTCGTCACTATAACTCCTGGCTAAGTCTCGACCTCGTACCCTGGCCGACCGCGAGGCAATGACTCATTCTGTCACTTGCCGTCACCAAGGCTTCAAATTAGGATCTTTTTAAAGAATGGTTCAGTGATCTCCGAAGGAAAAAGACGTTAGTTGAGCAACAAATGCTGATTTCTGCCAATTCTCGTCAGTCTGTGGTAAATACAGCTTCGTATCCTTGCGATTGGGCATACTGTTCGCAGTTATTCAGGATTCAGTGGGAAGGGTTTATTCTGAGTCAAACAGTTTAGTTGGCGTACTTAAACGCGAAAGGTGTAAATACTTTTGCAGGATAACGTTTTGATTCGATTGACGCACTCTTATCTACGGTTAGATGTCGTCTGTTTAATATTTGGCCATGGTAACTACAGTGTCTGTATCGACCACTTCCCTGTGCGCAGGATCGTGGTTCATGGTCTGATTGCCGTCATCTCCGAACGTTGCAGGTAGGCATTGCCGCAATACCTTCGGAGAGTTTGTGAAAGCTTACTAGAACCCTCTGCGAGCTTATTTCAAGTTCGCCCGGTGACCAGTATGCAAAATGTGCCTAAGTACTCAACCATTTAATTCCCTTAGTCCTTTTTGCAAACGCCTACCATTCGAACAATATGAATTGCCCAAGCAGGAGCCGAAGGAGTGGATGCTCGTAAAAGCACTCTGTGATGACTTTCTATTTTCGATTGGAGCGCCTATAAGCAGTTAGTGGAAATCTGCTGAATTGCCTGGCGCCTCTCAATAAATTCGCTCACTGAGATCCTTTGTAATTTCCGCTTTCTGTTTCTGCTCCCGTCTCACAGTGTATCCCGAATTTTCTATGGTTTATTCTATCAAGGCTTTCTACCTCCACTGATTAAAGAATGAGACATTATTCTTATAGCACGGCAGTACACAACTATTTAAGTTTATATAATTCAACAGCTAGCTGAAAAATGCCCCATTCGGTTAAATAACGTGACGAAGGGCAACTTACTGCGGGCGAAATTTTGTTTACGGGAGTTTCCATGGAAGATAAGGCTATTAAGTACCCGAGTAACTCTAAGCCTCCACCAGAACATTTATGTCATCACAATGCGCATTCTACTCGCAATTTATTAGTAACATTTTATGTTTAGCATTATAAAATTCTGACGATATAATTCATGTTCACTTATGCCTTTGGAAACTTGGCGTTCAGGCAGCGAACTTGACGGTCTACAAGCAGAGATTCGGTAGTTGTACATGCATCTCGTGCTATAAACTGTATAGTTTCAGCTCACTTCCCCCCTCCGCCCCCACACACTCTTCCGCAGATACTAATTTTGAGAGTCGACTATAAATGGGCTTGGATCACTCTACGTGCATAGTCGGCGAACTAGCCGTTCTTCTAACCGTTATTCTGGAAGGATTCAGCAATAGAGTCAGGGAGCTTTACGCGTAGCTTGTTCTTCTCCTTTAGCGTGTCTTTTGGCAACTCTGGGCAAAATGGTACTTCGACTGCAACGATTTCGACGAACTCCTTTATTATGCGAGCTTTCAACCGTGTGCATTGCAGTCATCTCGCCACCTTGGGCTGCAATAAAAATTGATTTGCTTGCCTTCTCCTGTTATGCATCAGCTGTAGTATTATTTCATTTACACTATTAAGGTGGAAGGAGTGTTTTCAAGAGCTTTCCAGGAAGCCAAACAGCCTGCTTTTTCGATTCTCTAAGGCAGTTCTTCGAATGAAATAATTTTTTTGAATTATGAAGTAGGTCGTCTCGAGTTGATTGGGCTTCTGTGAACTTTATTCGGTTCAATACATTAGGAAAAAATATGAACTCATAACCGCTTCTCTCCTGAGGCAACATTCGAAAATACTTTGCCGCTCTTCAGTATGGGGTAAATTTGAGGACCAAAAGGGGGGTTGAAATTGTAATTATACATCAGACTTGTTAAGTATGCACGCCCTTGTCCGCCGGCCTCGTCCACCTGCTGGAAAGCAGTCACTTTCGGCAAATAACACCCTGGCCAACAGACATGCTTAAAGGTAATCTGACTGTGGAGTTCGTCTAAGTGGCCTGGTTACAGAACCGAAGTGGAATTTCAGCCATTGTTTACCTCTAGACTCCAGCGAGCAGTCGCATGACGACGAGAACACAATAAGCGAGATGGAAAATGCTTATTTTCACGTTTTCATGGCATTTCAGGAGCAATGGATCGATTATAGGGGGCAGATTTCTGCTTTAAAAATGATTTAGCCATTTAACATAGCCCTCAGGTGGAGTACAAGTGGGTATACAATGTAGCAATTCCTCATAAAATGTGCGAAAATGTAACTATTCATCAGATTGACTTAATGGGACT
This sequence comes from Schistocephalus solidus, assembly GCA_017591395.1. NCBI lineage: Eukaryota > Metazoa > Platyhelminthes > Cestoda > Diphyllobothriidea > Diphyllobothriidae > Schistocephalus > Schistocephalus solidus. Next base: position 43,067 of record WEDG01002818.1, on the reverse strand, counting down.
GAATCAGGACGAGTGTATGCCAAATCCTTGCACATGTAATTACAGAAAATCAAAAATTGTGGCACTCAAATAACTCTTCTCCGTTTCTAAGATTCTATGATAGAAAGTGTGGATGTTCTGAAGGTAAAGGGCTTGCGATCGGATTTAAAGTTTTGGAGTCAAATAAAGTTGCTGATAGATACTAATTAAAAAGTCAACCCCGTGGCCCTGTGGCCTAATGGATAAGGCGTCTGACTTCGGATCAGAAGATTGCAGGTTCGAATCCTGCCAGGGTCGACATTTTCCTACGGAGGATTGGTTAGGATATTTCGGAGGCAGTTTCACTCCAACTAGTGATGCGGTTGATGCTTGCGCACGAATTTGCTCATGATGAAATGTGCCTTCGCCGCATCTGATGGTGCTACGATATACTGTACGTTGCGTGCTCATTGGACAATTTATTTGAAGCATCGGAGCTCTGACTGGTCGAGTAGCTGACAGTGCTGCTTGCGCGAGCGTGTGAGGGGCGCATTGCATTTTGCTCTGCCGTGGCGTGCACGCACGTGACTGCTCTTGTGACGCACTTGCTTTTGCACTTTCCTTCCTAGTTCGCTTAATACATATGTCACTTTATTCTACTATACGTGTCTAATGTTCGAGCAATTAGGAGGCATATTCAGTATCAGTATAATTGAAGGTGTAGGTGAGTTACCTTTGAATCTCCTATTTGTATATGCGTGTTCTCGTATCAAAAAATAGTAGCTCGGTTTGTTGGCGAGGCCAATTGATATGAGCCAAAGGGGTGGAACATAGTTGAAATTTCAATTTAGTCAAAATCAAAAATATATGACGTTATGCTGGGTAAGTCCATCAAAAACCGTCTCACTGTCACTATATAGAGGTGTTTGCAGCCTGGAATGCAAGCGGCTTGTATAAATTATCCGATTTTGAGTCTTCCATTGCCAGGCGACTTAAACGATCACTTGACAGCCATTGCCAGAGGCTGCAAAAACAAATTGGACATCTAGCAGACGGTAAATCAATATACAATTTTTAAAAAAATACTGTTTGCCTGCAGACAACAATGCTGGACCATCGTCGGTTAACCTACCTCCTTCAACACAATGACGACGGAGGAAAAAGAAACCGCGCACCTTTGTACATATTCATTTGAATTTATAAATAAATTATTCTGTAAAGATTGTCTTCACCAAGTCTTGTACTTAAAAATACAGGTGCAAGGGGCATCATAAGCGTAGTAGGTTAGTAAAGGGGACCAACCGGAAGGCGTAGGTACCATTTTCGCCGGTTGCCGAATATCTCGATATCTAATAGATATATATAAAGCGGCCAAAATAGATATACATATCTCGATTAATAGATATATAATAGACATCTAGTAGATATTGCTTGCTACTAGGGAAAGAGCGGACTCAAAAAAACTCCGTGTGATTTTTAGGAGAAAAAAACTGTCGCCTTTGGGGTGTCCAACGGGGGAGGAGGCATCGCGGACGTCACTTGGATCATCCCCGAAGTACGGAAGATGTAGCCAGCACTCCCTTGCTGATTTCAGAGTCCGTCGACTGGTTTCAAAGGCATAAATATCCGCCCAGGTCGTCCTCGTTCCGTTGCGGTTCGAAACAAGGGAGAATGTTCAGAGACCGCATGGATTATGGCTATCAGGTTCGGCTGAGGCTAGCACGCACAGTGTCATCAAGGTGTGCAGATAGCTAGTCAGGGAAGACCTCGGGGACCTCCGCATGGGAATTATGGGAGAGCGTGAGCCCGCAGATGAAAATAATAATACTCAAATAAATGTTACTCAAATATACCCAATAGTATTCTAAAAGGCTGCATTTTTCTGGCGTCGCCCTTTTAGCATTCAGTTCGTGTTGTAGCACGCACTATTATATCTATCCGACTTTCGCTTAAAAGCCTCTAGGTATTCCGACATAACAACCTCCAGAGGAAGATTATTCCAAGCTTCAACCACTATTTTGGAGAAAAGTAATTCCGATTGTCTAGCCTAGCCCCAGTCACACGTAAGTGGTAGCGAGAGGTAGCGCAAATATGCCGCGAAGTTACAGAGGAAGTGAATATGTTTACTTAAATGCACCGTAAAGTTGAGGGGAAAGTGTAATGTGCCCACAAGACGGTAGCTGTGACCCAGAGAGGTAAAGGAAGACGTTAGTAAATACAATATACTAATAAATCTAAGTACAATGAGAACCTATGGAAAGGGGGAACCTAGCTACAAAAATAATATAAATCCGAGGGAGGATTGTCCAACAGGGATCCGGGAGGAACGAAGGACGGGCAGCAACGAGGAATCCTGCTCAACGGGCTCGGTCGAAAACGGACGTTCCTGGATTTCATTCCACGCCTGTATTTATAGCTTCTCCATTGTCAAGGTTGGATCCCATCGGTGATGATTAGTTGAGATGTTGTGGGGAACAGAGATTAAACAAAATTAAGCGAGGCATATTTCCCATTTATTAATATTTAAACTATATTATTGTGTTTAAAAACTTTATATAAAATCTAAATCGTGTTTAAGTGCTATTCGTGTGAATATGATGAAGAATCACACGCTTGTTTTCCAGAATGTTCTACGGATGCGCGTGGTTCTAGAACTTTCTACCAGGAACACGTGGTTAGAACTTTCTACATTGCTTCCTCTTATAAAAATAGTCTGCTATCCCCAGCAGCATCGTTAAGTTCTTTAGCCAATCTGCCTTCAGGAGGTACCTCTACTTGTTCATCGTTGTTGTTCATCGTTGGCCACCTCGGGCAGCGTTTAGCCACCTCCCGGAGGAACCTCTAGGTAGTGCTCAACTAATTGAGTATCATCCTCGTGAGACGGGCTAGCTTGCAACTCCGAATGGTCGGTATAGTCAACTGCCAGAGATCCTTGCTTGATGCGGTTGAAATGGGCGGAGAAGTCTTCGGAATACGGCCTATCGCATCCTTTCTCCGCGAGAGAGCTTGTTATTCGGTCTTGGTTGTATTTCTGCAGTAACCTCTTCAGTTCGTTCTCAGCCCTTTTCAAGTTTGGCCCGTTGTCACTGTAAAGCTATGGTTGGCATCCTCTTCGAGCAACGAACCTACCGAAAGCACAGAGAAACGAATCAGTCTCCATACTTGAGATTACCTCGATGTGGACCGCGCGAATACTGAGGCATGTGAACTGGCAACATTATCTCTTTTCCGACCTTCAAGCTAATTTCACCTGAAATAGTCCCTGTGAACGTGAAATGTGGGTTATACGGCTCCAGTCTATCCAGCGGCAAAGGTGCCATCAGCTGTCGACACACAAAACAAGACCCAATGACTTGTTTGATGAGGGCTTGGTCCCGAATTATCCAGTATCTTTCTCGTAGGATGACACTTGTGTATGATATCCCTACGTGACCGTTTATTCGATGAACGTGTTCTACGATTAGTCCGCGTACGAAATGGATTTGAGGGAGGATGACAGGGCGTTTTGTTTCGTACGGAATTCGCGCGTATTAAAGTCATCATCCCACTTTAATCAGACCATTAGAGAAGAATGGTGAAAGGTGCTTCAGCGGACTGTTGGTCACTTTCAACTTCTTGAAATCGGTGTTTCGCAAATTGCTTTGAACACAAATAAGTTCATTCTCGCAGAATCTTCTCTGGACTAACCACAAGACATCGCTTTCGGCACTTTCTAGGTCTGCCACGGTGAGAACCTTTGAAACGGGTTCTGGTCGATGCGATACTTTGTTCTTCAGAAAAACTGCAAACGTCGCAGCCAAGCAACATGCCTTAGATGTTTTCCCAGCTAACACAACCCGAAAACTTGGTCAGCCAATGATCCCCAACAAAGACGGTATTTACGGCAAAGTCACACATATCTGAAACCTCCACGGGTCGTTGATCTGGTTCATTTGGCCATTCGTCAGACATCTTGCTCAGGAATATGGGACCCATGAGCAACATAGTGTTTTTTCAGCCTGTCACCATCTACACCTCTTGAAGCTCCGTCTGCTGGTTTACTCTTGGAATGCACCTACCTCTATTGTGCAGCGTTGGATAAATCTAATATGGCACAGATGCGGTTTGCTACAAATGTTTCGAGACGTGACGTATTGTTCCGTATCAATTGTAAGACTACCATGGAATCTGTCCACGCGGTCTTTGACGAGATTAGTAGTGTTAGTTCAAACTCGGCCTGTTTCACTAGTTTGGCGGCCAGAACTGCAGTGGTGAGCTCTAACGGTGTTATGGTTTGGACCTCAATAGGCGTGCCTCGAGATTTGCCCCACAAAAACTTTGTGCATGTAGTACTGTCTTTAGTCGTTGCATGAAGGTAGGCTACAGCCCCGTACTCGCTCTTCGACGCGTCCAAGAAACCGCGTAGTTGATACTGCTCAACGGTATATAAAGCAGTCTGGATTAAACAGCGTCGGATTTGAACATTTTCAAGTCCCTGAAGCTCTTTCATCCAGGTTACCCAATGTCGCACGTACTCGTCATCAATCTTATCGACCCATCTGAGGTTCGATCGACGCAATTTCTGCAGGAGTAACTTGGCCGGTAACAGAACGAGAGCGACAAAACCAAGGGAATCATAGAGGGTTGGCATATAAGAGAGCATCGCTCTTCTGGTAACCGTATCCGTAGAGCGCTTGACTGTGAAACTGAAGGTGTCTGTAGTTTTGTTCCATTCAACACCTAGTGTTCTGTGGGTATCGGCTGGTTTAAGATCGAGGCACATTCCCCCATCGACTCGTTCTTCCTCAGGGATATCTATTAAGGTCTCAACAGAGTTGCTACGCCATTTATTTAAACGGAAACCATGATTTCACAGGGCTGTTCGCAGGTGAGAAGCCACGTCCCTAAGGGCTTGCACAGAGTTGCGGCTAACCAAACAATTGTCGACGCAGAAACACCTCTGCTGCGGGACGTCTGTCGTCTGATTTATCAATAGGTTTAGTGCGTAGGTAGCGACACATGGGGAAGAGGTTGCCCCGGACGGATGTACTGCCAATTGATAAGCCTCAGGATCGTATGCTAAGTTACCATTTGGCCACCACAGGAAACGTAGAAACGAACGTTGTGAATTTGGAACTTGAACCTGGTGGAACGTAGCTTCTATGTCTGCCACCACTACGTACGGGAACTCATGGAAGCTAGTTAAAACTCCACATAAATTGCTCTACCAGCACAAACCCCAGCTAGCCCCCCCTGGCCCAGGGGGCTGAAGAGGGCTAAATGGCGGGGCCAGAAGGGGAAAAGCCGACTGTGTGGCCCCCTTAGGCCCCCGCACAGGCAAAAAATGCACAATGGGGCCCCTCGATTTTCTCGCAGTAGCAGCCCCCTTTTCTGTATATCGGACGCCCAGCGCACATTGCTTTCCCTGACAATTTACCACTATTTATGCATCCCTAATTGTGGCACTATAAGCGGCCCAATGTCATACAGCTAATAGGGCTTCCGTTTGGATCCTATCAAGTCATTCCTGCAATGTACCCACCCACTCATGACATAGGACATGTGCAGATGAACGTTGCGACGTATTTTATTATTAAAAAGGGTAAAAATATGACATGCGTAAGTAAGGCTTTGTTATAGTCTGCCAACATTGCTGCCGATATCCAAAGGTGAGTACTAAAATAAAAAGAAAAATATGTTGGTTACCGAAGCATGCCAGGCTAGATTAACATTATAAAAGAGTTAAAAATCACCAATTCCCAAGTCATGATTTAAATACATACTACTCCAGTAGTCACGTTCACAAATCACCAACACCAACTTCAGGAATAAAATCCCATACAATGGCTCTGTGTGCCCAGAATGCTTGCATTGCGGTTTACGTGCCGTTACAAATATTATCTACTGTCATTATAGCAGTAGAAGTTACAAACTGAATTAAATAACCCTGAACGGCTTACCGCTTAGCGTGGGTTACATATTATGAAAATCGTTAAACCTGAAATCCGTCAACTGTAAAGACATTGAGATAATTGCAGTCAACGTATGCCTCCTCTGTGCACAGGGGCAGACGATAGATCGACTGGATAGCCTTGGCCTGCATTTCATTGAGTATGTCGTTCAAGGCTGCCTATTGTTCATGTTGCGAGCCTGCTGGTCTGCAATGTAATCAACGTTTTTACTTGGTGAATGTTTATAAAATTTATAAAAATTGTACCTTAGAGTATCCACTTCCTTTCTTAGTTCGTTGATTAAAGTTGAAAGGACAGCTGGAGATCGTTCAGATAGTAGTCGGAGGTACACATTCGTAACAAATGCTTACTGATAAGTGGACGGCGGAGTAGGTCGTTTTGGCGTACTCCAAGGCATGGATGGGCCCGGTGTATTCTCGTCATTCCTAGGTCTAAAAATAAAAATAAAAAAATATATTACTTCCTTCTGTACCGCCTTCCTCATTCATTTGGAGGTCGTCCGTCTCTTTAGCCTTTTTCGCCAAATTTTCTGCCTTGTCGAGGGTCAGTCGTCCTTCAGGACTCTGACTGCGTAAACTTTGGTGTTTACAGGTGGCTGCAGGTTATGCTGCAGTAAATAGTCACGCTGCTTTTCATTTTTGGCCACATGACACAGTTCACATCCACGAGCCACTCTTTGGTCATGGATTAACTCAACGATTCAGTACATCTACATACACCACGCCAGCAATGGATACAAGCCAGTAAAAACAGTCATCGTGGACTTAAATCTATCACAAACGTGTGTATGAATAACTTTGAAAAAAAAACGTGCGAACAAACAACCATGAACAAAAAGTAACTGTTTTTGGAACGTGTGCAGCAATGGAATGAGAATAAAATTACCTTCAAGGTCAAAAGGGACATATTTACAGATACTGTCAGAAAGGGTTGCAGTCGAAGGACTACTTGTCAAATCTGACGCTTTAAATATGAAAAGGCTGGAAGAAAAAATGGATGTCGTCAAAAAGTCACGGCAGTCCACAACCGGACGGTACTGTATTCCAGTACGCAGGGTCTGTCACCGATCAGTACCACGTAATCGGGTGCTTCAGGCGACAGCACGTAACCATTGTGGAAGATGGCAGGGGAGCTGCGAAGTAACTGTAAAGACCATGGTACACCCTCATCGTCATTCAACAGCATGGGGCATGTTGACAACTCAGGCAGACGTCTTTCCGAAAATCGCCTGTACACCTGTGTGGCTACGTTTGTTGACCCCTTCATCGAATTACGAATGATTTGTAAAAAAAGACTCAAATCGAAAGGCTTAAAAATTATCCAACACTCCAAACCATCCCACATCTTCTTGTAGATGAACTAAACCATGAATATTATTTGCCATCTCTGCAGGACTATACTATATATGGTGAAATCTGAAACAAAGTTATTTCACAAAAATGCGGGCAAAATCAAAACAGATCTTATGTAAAATTGGATGACAAAAATATAACCTGCAACGGAAAACTGCAAAGAAAATGCTGAAAACGGTCATTGACCAGATAGGTTTTCAAAACAACAGGGCCTATGTACAGCAAACATTTACGAAATTCGGCCGCCTTCCAAAACTCTAGAAAATCAAGTGTTCTACACTTGCGCGTACATTCCATCGGCAAGCACTGACTGCATTTTAAGATGAGGTCATTAAGTGCTGGAGAAAATCTCTTCGCACTCAATCTCCACTGATGGAGTAACTTCCGCATTACACCCAAGTACACCAGGCGCATGCAGTCTATTTGCAAGCGACCAACAATATCGATAGATAACTCCTCGAAAGAGGAGATGTCTCTGTGGTGGAGTCCCTGATTTTGCGATCGAAACGAACGGTCGTCCCGAAGACGACCGCACGTACAGTGCGTTCCGTTACCTTCACTAAACGGCTAACCTGTCACATCCATAGTACACATTGTGGGCTTTCATTTGTCGGACATATGAGTGAGCTGGTGAGTCGCATATGACATTGGATAATTTAACCTTCATTAATTCGCAGGCTTGTGGAATCCACAGGCCGATTCCACAAATTTATTTCAATTCGGCAATGCAATCTCTCAGAAAAACATTCAGCGGCTCCGACTTGCCGAACCCAGAGAAAAAACCTACCACAAACGGCTGTCCATCTACCAGGTAGTTTACCCGAGCAAGAATTGGCCAAAGGTATTGCCCTGGTCCTTTAAACAACTTCATTCCATCGATATGCAACTGGGTGCCCATTTCAGGAACTTTTGTTGCTCGCCGGTGGTTTAGCTCATCCAGTAAACCCCGCCCAAGGCCCATATGGACATAGCTCCCGTTCTTCAGGACCTTGTTATTGCAAGTACGTGGAGATCGCAGACGCGTTTTTGGGTCCTTTGGAACTTCTGGATGGTAAAGTCGGAGTATATCCAACAGAGCTTTAACAGTTGCTAGCAGTATGTTCGTCTTCAGACACACGTCCTGCAAATCCGCGAGGAAGCATCTGCTTTGAAATTCGCTCGTTTGTTCCGTGACCCCTATCGATTCTGCACTCCAGCTCACACTAACAGTGCCTGAAAACCTGGGAGATTTTCCTAAGATGGGTTTTTTAAAACCGTGCAATGTCCATTTGAATAACACCGTATCCGTCGATTTATTAGCTCTGCCTGTAAAGGATGCAACATGATCTACATCTACTGTAAACTTTTATGAGAAATATGTGATCTCTTACTTAGAGCTGGGGTACGAACCGCCCCTTCCTTGGGTTGTAGTGTTCTTGTTTGTGTTAGACCACTGTGCGTGGGCCTGCACCCTCTCCCATATCCAGTCTTCGTGACTCTGTCCTGACACTGGGCCAAGGTAGGGGAGCGGAAAAGAGAGTGAGGTAGATGCAGTACAAGTCCCTATACCACCCTGCTGTGGGACATATGGTGGACATGGTTGAACTCGACGGTTGAACTGTCGTAGGGGAACCGACTTCGTTTGCGCGCTAGCACATCTGCATAGGTGACACCGAACGACCGACAGACTGGACAAACGCCCTGTTTTGTTTCTGCTGCTAATGCTTTCGTGGTTACCGATGTTGAGGGAAAAGTCTTTGCTGCGCCTATGAACGCAGTATTTTAACCCAAACGTCTGCTTTCCAGATTGAAAGTTATTTAATTTTTCAGGCTGCAGATTGAAATTTCCATCCGGATAAAATGCTCATCGAAAGTTGGCAATTTAGTTATGGTCTTCTACTCATGGCTACAAAGCGCATTATTTGGAAACGCATCTTACGGCAGCGAAAGTTCAGTTGACCTTTTTTTAAAGTAAGCAAGAGTCAAAATATAAAAAGACAAATACTGCATTGCCGCACCAATCGCGAAGGTTCCGATCCAATGGGCTTCTGCATTTCACTTCACTTCTTCCCTTCACGGCTACGTAGACCTGAACAATATCACCCAGCTGGCGAGTACTTACAGTATTCACTCGTTCGAGCCATGTATCGGCTACGTTTTAGTGGTCTATTACCAGCAGGAGAAGAAGTGGTTGGTCATGAGGTACAACTTTCATTTGAAAATTTTGTCCGCTAACCGGATTAATTTCTCCAATGCTATGACCTCCGACCGACGTATTCGTGCCCCAGTGCATGCTTCGGACTTTTGAATGCATACTACGACATGAAAGGCTTCCATACCACAGCGAATTTATAACGGCTGGTCACTCTGTGACTTGGTGACAGTTTCGTAACCTAACGCGCATGAATCCTAATTGGTAGTCAATAGGCTGAGGATCGCATAGCTCTGCGGTTCTAACAGAATAAAGACGTGTCACCTGAATGTCATCCTCGAACTAGTATGCCGGGGTCATAAATACTGGCCTCCTCCCACGTGGATCAACCGCTGTAAAGGAAAGTCTAGTCCCATCGAACATGGTTGAACTAGGGGTTCCGACCGCTCTTGTCCGGATAGTTCTGCCCCGTAAGGATATTGTATGTGGTCGGGGTGAAGGGGTGTAGGGGTACTAGTTAGGGGTAGCACTACACAGATAGCATTTGGTCGCTCCATTTGTCTCGTACAGGTGGTGAATGCTCCTGTGGCCGCCTCTAACTGGTACCCAACTCTCACCTGTGGCTCCTCGAAGTTGGGTTCTTCTCAGCGGCCACACCCCGGGCAACCGTCACGACCGGCGGGCTAAACCAGATGAGGGTCTCCGGTGTTGTGTGTGCCTCCACACCCGGTATGTCTGACTCCCGAACTTCCCACCTCCCCCCTCTAAAAAAGTCCTACGGTGGGGGCGACAGCAACCCCGTAGGCGGCCCAGGCTAACTCGGGTCGTTCTCCCACTAAAACAAAACCGTAAACCATAGTGGAGTTCGGCAGCCGTCTGGGATGTCCGAGCAGCCCTATTTAGGGACAGCACTGCTTGCCTCCTCGCGGAGGAAGGGGCTAGAAAAGGTGCCCTGAATAAATGCTGGGTATCACGTCTTCTGCAGCCGGCTGCGGCTCGCAGATCGCAAAATACGCGGTCGTAAAACTCAAACAAACAACAATACCCCCGTCCCCATCCCCCTCACCATACCATCCAGGCTGCTCGGGTGAGTCCACTCACACTAGCAGCCTGGAATGTTCGTTCCCTTTTAGACAATCCTAGGAGCAACCGGCCGGAACGGAGGACGGCGCTAGTCGCTCGGGAACTGGCGCGCTACAAGGTGGACATTGCTGCTCTCAGCTAGACCCGATTCTCTGAGCAGGGTCAGCTGGAGGAGGTGGGGGCCGGCTACACCTTCTTCTGGAGCGGCCGGCCAAAGGCAGAGCGATGCGACGCTGGTGTTGCCTTTGCCATCCGTAACGACATTGTTGGATGTCTGCCCTGTCTGCCGCAGAGTATCAATGATCGCCTGATGGCCTCTGCCTGCCTCTTCGGGGAGACCAGTTCACCACCATCATCAGCGCCTACGCTCCCCCAATGACGAGCTCTGATGCGGCGAAGGACAAATTCTACGAGAACCTGCACGCCTTGCTGGCGACTGTGCCGAAAGCGGAAAAGTTAATTGTCCTTGGTGACTTCAATGCCCGCGTCGGGACGGACCACGCTGCCTGGCAGGGAGTTCTGGGTCCCCACGGTCTCGGTAGCTTTATCGATAACGGCCTCCTTCTTCTGCGCACGTGTGCGGAACACCGTCTCCTGCTGACCAACACCTTCTTCCACCTTCCGACGCGGGAGAAGGCCACGTGGATGCACCCTCGGTCGCGGCGCTGGCATCTGCTGGACTATGTTCTCGTCCGGAGGCGAGATCGACAGGATGTGGTGGTAACCAAGGCGATCCGCGATGCCAATGGTTGGACAGATCACCGCCTCGTCATCTCCCAGATGAGGCTCCGACTGCAACCCCGACGAAGGCCCCAAGGTAAGAGGCCACCATGTAAGTTAAATACTCTTTTAGTAAATTTGCCTGATCACTGTTTTGATTTGAGCAATCAAATAACCGAGAAACTGAAAGACCTGCTGCTCCAGATGATAACGCTACCGTGGAGACACGATGGTGTCAACTGCGAAATGTCATCCAGTCCACCACCCTAGATGTCCTCGGACGCGCACGCCGTCGACACCAGGACTGGTTTGACGACAATGACGCCGACATCAGCAACTTACTCGCGGAGAAGAATGGACTACACAAAGCCTACATGGACGTTCGGAATGACGCCACCAAAGCAGCCTTCTTCAGATGCCGGCGCCTTGTACAACAACGGCTGCGGGAGATGCAGGATGCCTGGATGATCCGAAAGGCTGAGGAAATCCAGGGGTATGCGGACCGCAATGAAATGAAAAACTTTTTCAAAGCCATCAAGGCCATATACGGCCCGTGTATCAAGGGGTCCGCACCGCTGCTCAGCTCTGACGGCACAACACTGCTGACAGAGAAATCGCAAATTCTGAAGCGCTGGGCCGAGCACTTCAGAAATGTCCTTAATTGCTCATCGGCCATCTTCGATGCTGCCATTGACCGACACCCTCAAGTGGACACGCACAATGACCTGGATCTGCCGCCTTCCCTACCAGAAACCATCCGGGCCGTACAGCAGATTTCCAGCGGTAAAGCACCGGGATCCGACGCAATCCCACCGGAAGTCCACAAGCACGGTGGGCCCCGGCTGATGGCAGAACTCACAATACTCTTCCAGGAGATGTGGCGCCAAAGACAAGTTACTCAGGATTTCAAAGACACGACCATCGTCCATCTCTACAAACTGAAGGGTAACCGGCAACTCTGTGATAATCACAGAGGCATCTCTTTGCTCAACATCACCGGGAAGATCTTCGCTCGTATCCTTCTCAATCGTCTTAACGGTCACCTAGAGCAGGGCCTGCTCCCGGAAAGCCAATGTGGCTTCCGCCGACACCGCGGAACAACCTATTAGATCTTTGCCACCCGCCAGCTACAAGAGAAGTGTCAAGAGATGCGAACTCACCTATACACTACCTTCGTGGATCTAACGAAAGCCTTTGACACGGTGAATCGTGACGGACTGTGGAAAGTCATGCAGAAATTTGGTTGTCCTGAGCGGTTCACGCACATGGTGCGTCAGCTTCATGACGGGATGACGGCGCGCGTCACTGACAACGGGACGGTATCCGAAGCATTCGCAGTGACCAACGGAGTGAAGCAGGGCTGCGTATTGGCTCCCACACTGTTCAGTCTCATGTTCTCGGCTATGCTGATGGACGCCTACCGTGATGAGCAGCCTGGTATCCGCATTTCCTACAGAACTGACGGGCACCTTCTCAACAGTCGGCGTATGCAGGCTCCAACGCGCGTGTCTACGACTACAGTCCATGACTTGCTCTTCGCGGACGACTGCGCCCTTAACACCGTGACGGAGGAGGACATGCAAAGGAGCATGGACCTCTTCGCCGAAGGCTGCGCCGATTTCGGATTAACAATCAGTACAGCCAAAACGGTTGTCATGCACCAGCCACCACCGTGCGCGGAATACAATGCTCCTCGAATCGATGTCAACGGTGCTCAACTCAAAAACGTGGAAACCTTCGCTTATCTAGGAAGCACGATGTCGCGAAACACGAGAATCAATGACGAGGTTGCCCAACGGATCTCCAAAGCTAGTCAGCCTTCGGCCGGCTGCAGGCCTCCGTGTGGAATCGCCACGGTATTCACCTGAACACCAAACTGAAGATGTACAAGGCCGTCGTCTTGACGACACTCCTTTACGGAGCGGAAACCTGGACCGTCTACTCGAACCAAGCCAGGAAGCTGAATCACTTTCATCTCAGCTGCCTCCGCAGAATACTGAAGCTGAGATGGCAAGTAGGATCCCGGACACAGAAGTCCTGGAGCGGACCAGAATCCTCAGCATCCATGCCATGCTGAGGCAAGTGCAACTGCGATGGAGCGGCCACCTGGTAAGAATGGACGACGAGCGACTACCCAAACGACTTTTCTACGGAGATGTCGCTACGGGTTCTCGCCAGCAGGGAGGTCAAAAATGACGCTACAAGGACACTTTGAAGAAATCGCTGAAGCAACTGCAAATCAACTCGGTGACCTGGGAGGACTTCACCCAGGATAGACCGGCATGGAGAAGATCAGTGAAGACTGGTTCAGCAATCTATGAGGCCAACCGGATCGCCGCCGCCAAGGCCAAAAGATCGGCACGAAAATCACCAGCGCCCCGGACCAAAACCGCCAATGCCCAGGCCCTGCCAACATGCCCGCGCTGTCAACGCATCTTCCGCGCGCAAATCGGCCTGGTTTGACATCTTCGGACGCAATGCACCAACAATCCGACAATTCATATTTCTACGTCAAATTCTTCCAACCCTCCTTCTGACTCACCACCCTCACTCCTGGCATCAATTCCATTACTCCCACCATCATAGAGACCACATCCATGTACTCATCGTCTGTTACCCCCACCACCGCAACCACCACCGCCTTCGCCTTCACTTCCACCACCACCACCATCAGCGATGGGGAATCTCTCCTAAGCTGTACTCAATGCAACCGCGCATTCACCTCACACATCGGCCTGGTCGGCCACTTGCGAATACATCGTACAGAGACCGGTGAGCCAGTGCCTGGAACACCATCACACAGCAGAGATCGTCGCCTCCACTGCCCCCACTGTCCTCGCGCATTCACTCATCGCATGGGCCTATTCGGTCACATGCGCTTCTATGACAGTGGAATTCACCACAATGCCGACAACACCGATAAACCATGCACACCCTCCGCTGCTGCCATTCATAGCACCCCTGCCACCCCAACTACCATGAATGACATTCCCCCAGCCTCTACCGATTTCTCCTGCCCACATTGCGCCCGCAACTTCAACTCACGCATCAGCCTTGTCGGTCACCTGCGAATCCATCGCACGGAGGCTGGTGAACCAGTGCCTGGGGCTCCGACATACAGTCGACGCGCCCGCCCTCACTGCCCCCGCACATTTACAGACCGCATGGGCCTATTAGGACACATGCGCCTCCACGGCAACCTGCGGTAAACTACCGGAGGCTAAGCTACATCAGCGCACACTACCTACACCAATACATCGACAACACTCTCACAATCACCATTTACCAGAGTATATAACGGTTTCCTAGAAACCGTGGCTGGGAAGTCTGCCAATCTGACGCTTCCACCAGACCACGCCGTCGGCTCAGTGTATGTGATGTGTGTGTCGAGTGACTGACTAGTGGACTGGGAGTCAGACGGCGATGGCTGCTCCATATCCCCTGAGCTCGTGAACCCTGGTGTGTGCGTTATGGGGGCCAGGTCGTGCTGTAGCGCGCGAAGACGGGTACGCCGATCCGTCAGCCAATGCGCCCACTCCCACGTCAGGCAACTGACCGGCTCGGACAGTGTCTGATGATGGGGGTTGGGGAGAGAGTGAGGTCGACAACTCAGCGCATGTTCCTCACTATAAACAATCTGATGCGCTTAAAACTATCACGGTGCGCTAAAAGCCGTGACTTGGAAGGTTGCCAACTGACGGGATAACTCGGACCGCCTGGTCAGCCCGATTGGGTGTTTTGTGTGGAGTGGCTGACTGGCGGACTGAGAGTCAGGCTGCAATGGCTCCTTCTTAATGTGGTCTTTATCGCACTCCCACTCTGTGGGATCCGAGCCAGGTGTGGTGGTACGCCCAGGGGCGGCTCCGGCCGCGCCAGCCATCTGCGACCTCTCTCATCTCCGGTCTTCTTGACTCTGTCTTGACACCGGGCTCAGGTGGGGGAGGAGGAGAGAGTGCGGTAGCTGCAGCGCAAGGCTACTATCACTTAAAACTAATTAACGCGCAAGTCACCGTCCCTGCACCACCTGGTGTGGAGCATACGGTGGACCTCGTCGAAATCGACGGCCGAACTGTCATGTGGTCGGGTGGGTTTACTAGGTAATAATCGCTTAACTGCAACGGCCTATATCGTTTCTCTATTCTTTATTAATTTCTTATTTATGGCCCTATGAACACAGTTAAAATCTACATTTATGCATCGTGTTGAGATTTTATCGTATGAGTACACTGATGTTTATACTTCTTTTCTGCTGTCTATCCGACAGCTGTGTGGGCCAAGACATGATACAATGGGCTTCTCTGTAGCAGTTTTATATGTAAACGGTTTATCCACCATTGCCTGACACTACATTTCTAGTTAAATTGAGCGCTCACCAGCAGCCTTGTATGTTTTGCTAAGGTAGCTTTTCAGTATTCGCAGGTCACTAGCAAATGTGCGCTAACTTTCTTTAAGCCCCTAAAGTTCAAGTATGGTTTGAACTTCCACGTCCTTGCCTCAAAACCTACTTCACCTTTGGTGGACAAAGGTATGAACAAATTAAAGGCACTCCAATGGGCTGCCCCAATCAGCCCATTCAATCGGTCATTCAACGGCTAGAACACTTGATCTTTACCAAATACCTACCAAAGTTTTGGGCTCGTTATGTCGATGTCCCAATATCTGACATCGAGCACCTCAAAGAATTACTAAACTCGGTTGCCCAAACATGCAATTCACGATGGAAGCTGAAACAAACAACCCACTTCCCTTCCTTGCTGTGGTTGTGGGCTGGTGTGTAAATAGACAAATGCAAACTACAATTTTCTGAAACACCACCAGCACAAAGCAAATATTACACTTCAAGAGCAATCACCCCCATATCATAAATCTACTCTAGAGAGTTGAAACACATTGCAGCACGCCAGTTAACCGAAGAGCTGTTCGACAGTACCTTCATCACCTTTTTCGGAGCGAATTGATACCCTAGCTCTTTTATCAACCAGAACAAGAGCCGAGTGAACAATCGACGGCCAAAAACAACAACCCAAAGTCTGGAGGGCTATTCCCTACATAAAAGGAGTATCTGAGGCAGTCTTTCGACTGTTACATCCCGCCGGAGTAGGCGTATCTCATCGACCTCAGGCGACAATTCGTTGTCGTGTTATGCAACCCAAGGACTGACTGCACTCTAACGAGTCCTCCGCAGTTGTCTACCAAATATGTTGTAATGATGGGGACTGCAACTACGTCAGGTAAACTGGACGTAAATTGTAGAAACACCTGCATGAGCACAAACTGGCGACTTGGAGACTAGACCCAAACTCACAGCTTGAAGCTGATATTGGAGAGACTGGCCACACTTTGGACAGTCAAGAAGCAGCCATCATAGGCCGAGGAACCTCAAATGCCGAAAGACTTAAGCTTGAGGTATGGTAATCAGATGCCAACTGTATCAACAGGCATCTTGATCTTCCAACCGCCTATAAACTCCTGCGTCAATATATGCATAAAGACCAGGACAAGACGGTTACACCGTAACTAAGGCATATAACCGAAAACAGCCCCGCGACGAACCCATCGGAAGAGGAGGCAGGCTTACAAGCACCCTCAATCGATAGAAATTTGTCTAACATCAGCGGTCGTCAAGCTGCACAAATATCCACACAAAGACTGGGACAGTGATGGAGAGAAAAGTCGATAAGTCCAAGGCCGACAAGTTCGGTCTGTCATTAAAAACACTGATCGGTATTAGCAGTAAACGCTTTGAACATGCAAAGACGGCCAAGCTCTCCAAAACGTCAGTAACGACACATTTACATTTATCTGCAGCACTTCTTAATTTTCGAATGGGAATATTAGAATCTGTAAAGGGGTGTGGAATGGCTGAATTAAAAATGATAAAAATTCAATTTGTGGCACTGCTACAGACTATTCAAATGGCCTATTTTTGTCCATTAAAAAGTTCTCAGCAGACTTCTTCGTACATTCTGTGGGGGAAATGAGCATCACGGAAGCTGGTAGTTACCGCTTTGGGTTCACATGTGCCCCAGTTTTTGGTCACGTATGCACTAACAAGAGGGATGCTGCTGTCCCCAGTCAGTTGTACTGGAAGAGCAAGGGAAGACTAGAACAGACAAAATTCTGCTAGCGTTGCACTTACATCGAGGACATGTTAGTGCGTGATGGATGAGTCTTTGGTTCTCGTTTATAACCCATCGGCAGACCTTATGTGCAATTTCCTGTCGTGGATTAACGGTCAGCTACACATTTTTTCATATCATGTCTGTCAGGCAAAAATGGAAGGACTAACGTGATCTCTGAAATGCCTTACTTCAGTCGTATGATGACAGCTCTCTCGCTCTCTGGCTACTGCTCAGGTCTCCCAAGGCGTCCTGTGGGCTTTAAACGTATCATTTCACTGGGGCCTTTACTCAACTGCAGTTTATACGTCTGTTCTCCTTTCTATAAGCATTTACCGTCCGAAGGCATAGCTGCTGGTGATCTTCATTCCTATTCGGAAAAAGGCTTGACCTAAAAGGCTCCAAGTGCCATCGAGTGTGCTAAGGCTTCACAATCACGGCTTAGGACCCGCTGCGTGTTGTTCGTTCTCATGTGGCAACACTGTGCTGTAGCCTGTGCTCTGTGCGATTAAGGCATACTGTACCATACTGTACCAACTGTACACTTGGCACTTGTGAAAACGGGAATGGGAAGAATTTTTGCCACCCGAAGAGGTCTTACCCCATCTGGGGCAATATTCTTGGAAGTTAAAGTTCTTTGAATGTGGTGCAAGTCTTACAGTGCACGTGTTAATATTAGACGTAATTGGTCTTGTGGCCTAATGGATAAGGCGTCTGACTTCGGATCAGAAGATTGCAGGTTCGTATCCTGCCAGGGTCACCATATTCGTCAAACGAGTTTAATTTAAGTCTTCGATTTCGCTATTTTATTTCGAACCTTGACTATTTTTTAGAGGGAATCGTACTGCGTTCCGATACAAGCTATTTGCCATGCTCTAGACCGGCATAAAAGCATTTTTAAACGCTGACATATATCGGAGCCTACAATTGTATAATTTTTGGTCCCCGTATTAGATGTTATAGCCCTAAAACACGTCTCGTCAGCCGAAGTTGACGTGTCGAAATCGGGTCACAAAGTGGAGGAGTAAAACACCATATGGTATGCCCCATATATGCGTACGCAACGATTTTAACCAAGCATGCATGCTTGTACGTAAAAATGTAAGTACATGCGTATGCGTGTGATTACGTAAGTTATCGATATTTTTCAGTGGTTCTTTTTTAATGCGTGTAAGGAAGTAAGTGCGAGTCTTAGCAATGATTTTAGGCAACATTATAAGTGCATGTCGTTACTTAAGTATAATTCAGTGGCACTTTTCTATAAGTGTATAATTCGTATAACAGATACACGATCATGCAGATTATTACCTTCCTCCGGCAGCAAATTATATATACTTCGTTCAGCTGCTTTTCTTATGATTTTTTATTCAAAGGAACCAGCCAAGGATGAGGGAAGTTTGAGTTCGATGTATTGAATTCTGTGTATTCTCATTCCGCTGTTGCGCACGTTCCAAAAACAGTCCCGTTTTTCTCAGTTTTTTTATTCACACCTTTATTTTCATTGTTTTTGGTAAATTTTAATCTATTTGCACCTTTTTACTGTCTTTTAATTTTTGCTCGTGGAGTGTACCAAAATTTACTGCGTCGTGGAGTTCGTAAATTCTAAAACCGTGACCGCTGTGGCAAATGAATGGTTTGTGGTTGAGAACGGCATGATGTGACGCAAAAACGGCAAACAGCTTGAGTAGTTGCTGCAAAATAACCTGCAGTCACCTGCTAACACCCAGCCAGAGTCCTGAAGGACAACCTTACCCTCGTCAAGACTGAACAGTTGGTGAGCAAGACCAATGACGACTTCCTCGGAAGAATGAGCAGGGACGCTAATTATGCTCATAAGGCGGTTTCTCAACGTCACTGACGAATTACAGATAAAACGACTATCTTGTATTGCAGGATAAAATGACAGAGAGTTCGTCCGAAACCTCCCCACTGCTTTGGGGCGGATCAACTGGGAAGCGGTCATTTGTTGGCTGCCCCCTGTATGCCGTTTTCACTGGTAGTTCAAACCTTTTCCTTGACGTGTGCGGATGCCATTCGCCAAAATGCCAGCTACAACAAGCGTTCAGCGGATGTTATTTGCACAGCTGCAATAGACTGCTTCCATGGGGCGAGAGACAGGTATGGTGATAGAACCAAACGCCAGGAGGCAAATGAGACGATAAAGGTATTCCATTGAATTAATTCAGCACATGTATTCAGCTTCCGGAAGGTCCTACCAGTGCCGCAAATTGCCCAGCATTGTCTGCGTCCGATGACACGATAAGTATGTCAATGTCTTTGCAGTTAACGGATATCATGTTCAGCAACGATTTTCATGATATGTGATTCAAGAGCAAGTGATGAGCCGCTGGTGGTGATTTCATTCATTTTGTATCTTGTACTGTTATGATGAAAGTAGGTAGTGTTTGTAACAACTCGTAAACCGCAATTAATTTATTCTGGGCACACAGAGCCGCAGTATGAATTTGAATCTTGACTTAGGTGTTGGTGCTTGGTAATCCTTTTCATTATGTACATCTTATCTTTTATTGCTTGTTATTCATTACTTATTCCAACTAGTACAACACCCACATTATTCACTAACCAATGGATTTATTTTATTGTAGGAACCAGCTTTGAACGACGGTAGCTATGTGGACACACAATGGCAAACATTTTCTGCATCTGTACATATTTTTTTGCCTTTTTTAATAAAAAAAAACTATGTCTCAAAATTCATTTGTGCACGATCTCCTATGTCATGAGAGAGTACTTACAGCATAAGAATGACCTGAATGGGTTCATACGCAAGATTTATTAACTGTATAGCCCTGGGCCGTTAAAAGTGCCACAGAGGGGCCTCAGCAGTGGTCGATTCTCTGGGAATGCAATATGGGCTGGGCGTTTGATATCGAGAAAGGGGACTGTAGCAGCGACGAAATTGAGGCGTCCCGCCGCGCATTTTTTTTCCTGTCACACCGTGCACCTTTCCCCTTCTGGTCCCACCGTATGGCCCCCTCCATCCAGGGACCAGAGGTTGGTAGGCGTGGCTTGTGCTAGTAAGGATTCGGAGAGGCAAGGTCCATGAATTTTTCACGCAAAGCGTAGCAGAGAAACGGAATTATCTCCCTCAATCAGTCGGATAGGCGACGTCTCTGCAGCTCTCCAAGAAAAGCCTGGATTATTATATGTGTCCCCTGTTTCCCTTCAACACTTTCAACCCGAGCTAATTACTGCGCGAAACCGATACATATCATTTTTAATAAACAGTACTATTCAAATCATGTGAGTAATGTTTAAATATTGAAAATTAATCCCCCTCATGTTCAACTGTATTAAACTAAATGGCATGTTAACAATAGGATTTTCAAAGTCATTGCCTATTATCCTCACCAAATAAACTGTATTTGCACTGCAGCGTGGCAAAGCAGGAAAATGATTTCCCAAGAGTGCGCGTGATAGCAAGCGGGTTATCCGTTCGATTATCCAATAAGTGTGCGCGCACTCGTTTGCGCGTGGGTCCGCGGCTCACTGGTAATCAATCAATAAACAGCAAAAACTGGAGGACGAGGCTCGAGCTTAACTTTGTATTTCCTTGTCATAATGATAAATAATTTGGCCCATTAATAATTTTAGGTCTACATTGTCAGTGGTTCTTCACAGGAAAACACTTCCGTAGGGCCAAAGTGTAATCGTGTTCACCATTCTGCGCTCCGGAGTGTGGACTTGGAACAATCTGGTTCAACGTTTTCATATAGAGAGTCGGGCCTCAAGCAGTTAGTAATACGCATAGGGGAGGCTTTTCTTCTCCACCCCACGTGAGGACATGGGGACACGAACCATCCGTAATATATTTGGTTTTGCGTTAAATTCTAGGGAAATTGGGCTTAGGAATAGGGTGCAGGTTAGGATTACGACACGGAGATATCCAACTTTCCTGGAATTTAGCACAAGGCAACATGTATTACGCTTTTGGGGGGACATTCTTATTCAAGTATCCATGGTTAGATCCCTAATTCCTGGAATTTAGCGCAATGCCACATGTATTACTGGGAGGAGGAAACGATCTTATTTCTGTGTGCTGTCCGCACTGGAGACATTTGAGCAATTCCAACTGTTTTACGAATCCCTCGCCTAACCCACCATTTACGACCCTGACAAGAATCGGCTGATCACGGTACAGTAGTATTTAAACTAGTCCTTTCGGCTGCGAGTAGAAGGTTTCTTTACCGTGCAGCTGATGCAGGCGCGTAGACGGAGAAGACCTAGGTGTGGGTAAATTGTCTGTTTGCTCTTACCTATGAAGGCAATCGGCACATCTTGTCCACCAGATGAGTAGTACTTGCCGGTTTAGTAGAGGATGAAGTGTGAGTGACCCTCCACGCTATCCTGATTATCCGAAAAATTCAGATAACGCGGACAGTCCGACTTTGTACAACAGAGTCAAGGAGCGTTCATACATTCCGGCCTTCAATACCCAATATCCGCTCTCGATTAATTAGCCCAGCTTGCACAAACGATCATCACACAGTAGTCGGGGAGTGGCATGGTATTTTCTGGAACTTTGAATAGAGGCAGGCCCCAGAAATAGTTCGGAACATTTTCCTGAAGTCCTCTCCTATAGTGCTTCCGCGACAACCGATAAACTCACCTATTGGCTATTCAATATCACATGTCAAAGTGCATTAACCGAGCCTGGTGGTAAGTTAACAGACTGGAACGAATTTTTGTTCCCTTTTTGGTGTTTAAAATTTAAATAAACATTTAGGTTGATAGTCTTATTTGATCAACAATATGGCGTTCAATGTTTTCTATAACGCTATTCTATCTGGCACTGAGTTTAGTGATGCCTCATTGTTAAAATTTCCTGCGTTATGATGACATCTGAAAGCCAGGTCATTTTCAAACTTCTCTTTTGACACCGATTTCCTCCGACAGATCCATTGTGGCTTTTGCAGTTGAATGATTGACAGAATCGCCGTGGAACATGATTCCGCTCCTTTGCACTAACGATGGCGTTTTCACTCTATAGCAGATTTCAAACGACGAAGGTGCTGGTAGCACACGCATTACTGCTAATTACATGATTTCTCTTCAAAAATTGATGGTTGAGAAGATATATAAAAAGACACTCATGAATGATGGAAGTACTTTCACCGATCAAGTTACGGAAAATTCCCGTCTACCTGCGCTTTTGAGCCCAGTCTTGAGCCTCCTTCTGCATAATAAACTCACTTTTTAGGATGAAGGTCTTGTCTTAGTTTCCGAACTAGACAGTCCCATAAGTGATCCACTGATGATGACGACGATGACGACAAAGATGACGACGATCACGGCTAGAGTAGTGTTAAAGGATCCTTTTCTCGTCACCAAAAAGACCCTGTTCAAAAATTGATCTTGAAGATGCCCTGTGAGATGAGAATCACAAAAGGTGACACCTTTCCGGTGATCCCCTTCAGTCAGGTAGTGTAAAACCACCATTCCGGACATTTATACGTAAATAATCGGGGTAGATGGGTTGTGATTGCCACCTGTATATACTACACATAAATAACTACTATATTTGTTTTAGTGGAATCCTTTTATTTTATAATTTAAACTGTATTCATCGATAACACTAGGCCTTCTCAGTACATGCTAACGGTTTCGAACTCCTAACGTGAAATGCGCAGTGTACCAAGTTCTTCGGAAATACTACCCGGAAATGTAGCCATGTCAGTTCTCACGCTATAACTCGTGCTTGACGTATCTCAGGTCGTTTCGACTTTAGTTAGCATCGGTTGGCATACAAGCCTTGGGCCATCTCAGTTTCTGCTAACGGGTTCTTCCTTCGGACTCGCAAGCCTTGATTTACGAACTTTACTGAAAACGCCAGGTATTGCAAAACCAAATAACGTTCCCAATCCTCTTCCATGCGTGCATGACGGATGAATGGGAAACATTAAAGGACTCGCCATGGATTAGCTGTAACAATGTCATCAAGTTACTCTGAACTTGGCCCCTTTTGTCGTCCAGTCCTTGACTAAACGATCCGTATCGATAATTTCCAAGCATGTTCTGTTTATTATCTTCTGTTTAAAAATCGAAACGAAACTTCGTTCCGATCTTGGTATAGGGTAGTCGACCTGCGAAATCACTGCGTTGTGCGATGGATTATTCGTCATACCCACTGAAGTCGGTTCCAGAATCCAATACTTGTGCACACACTGGGTAGCCAACAGCCATACCAACAGACAGACCCCTTTTCCTGGCTCGTCTATGAGTCACCAGCAAGGTTTTCAGGCCGAGCTTTTATTTTTTTGCTTTTTCTTCTTCATTTGTAGTTTAGAACATTAATAAGCTTGTGTTACCTATTATACAACTTTCCGATCTATACTCATTCCTTTTCCTTTGCACAGTGCCCCTCGTTGTTTTGTGAGCTGTTATAAATACTCCGCAAATGTCTGATGCATGCTCAGGTCATTCATTTGCTTTTCAGTGTCCTTCACCAGTAGGCGTGAAAGAACCGAAGTCCGGCGTAAGTTTATCGATCGGTCCGTGGGACATGGGCACGTGCACTTAGCCGTCTGTTTATCGCGTCTGCGTTGCCCTTGGAGATGCTCAGGGGCCAACAGCGTTCCATCGTGAAATTTCCGTTGCTGCTGGCAGTTCGCGCTTGCACGGCATTTCAAAAACCACCCTCTCATTCCAACTTTCTCTTCGGTAAACTGTAGCTGCGGTTAAACCACAAAGTTTCCTGGGAATGTTATTGTTTTTCCTCGACAGAAAAGTACAAGCTGGTGTTTTTTTCTCCCCCCAGGTGACATAGCTTAACGCTGGCATCGAAGAAAAAGTAATCTCCCCAATTTCTTTCTTCTGCTCTCGGTTGGAAATCTAGGTTGCAAGAGGTAGTCAACATGCTGATCAGTAATATCTGGCTGCCATACTTGCATGCCCTTAGTATCCTATCCTGAGTGCTTTAGAAATGCCATAGCCGTCACCGGTAAATTCCGTAAAGTAACACCATTAGAGGCATTATCCTGTTTCCCAGCTATCTCATGCTCTCAACTCATGATGGTGTCCAGTGAAAATCTTACTAGTTTTATCTGGAAATTTTTTTCTTACCAGGTGTCTCTGGTGTTTTTGAACCTCCAGAATCTACGCGCCTAACTGTCTGGCACTTCCATTGACACAACTCTGCATTGACTTATGAAAGCCCACCGGTGTACTAACTATTCCTGACATTTGCAACTATAATTTTTGATCTCTGTTCTCCCTGGCTATCTGTTATGGTTAGACAAAATATCACTTTTTCACCATTCCCTACAATCTTAAGAGGTCCAAATAGAACCTACTACAAAGTTGGCCTATGTGACAGCCGAGGGACGAGGAATGAGGGGTTACTAGATACGAAATCGGGCAAAGTGAAGATCCTGATTGTCAGCCAGTATGTTAGTCCTCCTCTTTAGATATTTATAAAAGCACAAATGCCTCAGCGCTAATGAACCGTATCAGCTCACGTTTATGCTAACTATATAGATATGCTATCTTTCCAGTAAACGAATCAAATTTCGTTGATCGACGCTCACCGATCGCTCATGGAATTCACCCGTCCTGTTCTGCCTTGGGGCGACCACTACCAACATTCGTACAGCATCTAGTATTATATACCACCCGAGGGTCGAACTCGCCATCTGTTGAATCAGAAGTCCAACGCTCTAACTATTGAGTTGCGTGATTCTTGGCTTGCTGGTTTCGCTCGGAAATATTAACATTCGTTGATGAACGCTCACTGATCTTCAGTTGACGCAATATTATCCGTCTTCTGTCCACTGTCGGCTGTTGTAGTTCGGAAGCAAGTGAAAAAGTGTCGCGGCCTAACGGCCGTTGAACACGGTGATGGCTCAGCGCTGAAGGCAGGCTCTTCTCAGCTTGCACGCACTTCTATAAACCTCATTACGCCGTCTCACGATAAATCTAGAATATCTGACGCCCTGTTGGAATCACTCCTATATCTAAAAGGCCTGAGAATTTTGGTTCTATGTCCTCTCCTTCCGTTCCTCGTTCAACCTTTTCTCCGAAACTTTCCGAGACCGTTGCCCTAGGCACTATCCTGCTATTCTGATGGTCAACTCTAAGTCCACGAATTTAGACAAATGTTGTCGTGCGTGCGTTATTCCACTTTCTGGCGATCTTTAAGCTATCATGGTGTGCTAAAATCCGTAATCTGGAAGTTCACCAACTGACGGTATAACTCGGATCCTGCCGTCGACCCAGTGAATGCTTGTATGGAGAAGCCGTTTGGCGGACTGAGAGTCAACCTCCAATGGCTCCTTTTCAATATGGACGCTATGGCACTCCGACTCAGCTGCAATCCCAGCCAGCTGTGGTGGCCTGCTAAGACGCGGCTCCGGCTGCGCCAGCCGCATACGCCCTCTCTTGACTCCGGTTTTATTCACACCAGACCCAGGCGGGGAAGATGAGAGAGTGAATTAGATGCAGTGCAAGTCAACTTCCACTATACTGTGATTCACGCGCAATTCACCGTCCCTGCGGCACCTTGCTGCTGTCAGCATTGCTCCGCGCGACTTTCTTGAAAAAAAAATTCAAGTTTGACCCACCCAGCCTGCTTGCAGATAAATTCTTGGCAATAACATAATATGTGACTAAACTCAGGGAATAAAGGTCAGCGAGTAATATGGGACCGGTGTTAATAAGATCTTTTATTGATGGGACTAAAGGAAGACAAGGAGAGCGCCAACCTAATCCTAACCCTATCAATTGTTTTAATTAGAATTAGCATTCGTTGCCGGGTTAGTAGGGTCGCACAGTAGTTTGTTACCCCGACAAGTGTGCGGATTGCGAAATCAGGTGGCTTAACGTCACGCCGACCAATATGCGCGATATCATTCCAAGCTGACATGACCCAATTGTATTCGAAGCCTTGACGGCAGGAAGAATAAGGCCCACTCTACGCGATCTTTCATTATAAAAGTAGAAGGGATGCACTTTGAAACTATCGTGGTCATTTCGCCCGATACTTCGGTCCTCCTACCGCCAACGAACTATTGTGTGACCCTACTATATATATACATGCGGCTCCACTATAATCTGCGGTGAACCACCGTAATCTTAACCACATCAGTGCACACCACCTCCACCAATACATACACAACACCCTCACAATCATCATCATCCTCATGTACCTGAGAATATAACGGTTTCCCAGAAATCGTGGCTTGGGAGGCTGCCAATTAGGCGCTTACGCCAAACCACGCCGTCGGCTCAGTGTGTGTTGTGCGTTGAATGGTTGACCAGTGGACTGGGAGTCTGGCGGCGTTGACTCCTCCATATCTCCCAGTTCAGTGAATCCCTGTGTGTGCGTTATGGGGGCCAGTGTGGGTTTTGTGTGGAGTGGTTGACTGGCGGACTGAGAGTCAGGCTACAATAGCTCTTTCTTAATGTGGTCTTTATGGCACTCCCACTCAGTTGGGATCCCGAGCTGCCCCTCTCTTGTGTCGTTGTGTTCTTGTTTGGTGTTGGACCACAGCACGTGGGCCTGCTCCATCTCCCATCTCCGGTTTTCTTTACTCTGTCTTGACACCGGGTCCAGGTGGATGAGTGGAACAGAGAGTGAGGTAGATGCATCGCAAGTATAATCTCACTATAATCCAGTGCGAGCCACTGTCCCTGCACAGCATATGGTGGACATCGATGAACATGACGATCGAACTATCGTGTGATGGTGGTGGTGGCAGCAGTATGTTTTTTCTGGACTAAAATTTAATCATCAAGTCACAAAATTAACCCTGCGCTGCCCAAGAGATTGAGGTGGTGAGAAGCCGACAATTTACCATTGACAGCGGGAATTAAGTATGCTTGAGGTTTACGGTAGTTACCTTAATTCTATTACTTATGAGCTGATCTCACCAATCGAATTCTATTCGCGTGTGCATGCGTGTTCGTCTTAGTCACCTCGGCAAATGCCTCTCCATTAACATGCTTATTGATCGCGTTCACCCCAAGCCCATGTGCTGAGCTACTTGTCAGTGCACAGCGTCATGGGAAGGTTAGCTTGTCAAGCCGCAACAGAGGCGGTGTAACTAAAAAACGGTCTAAAAGTAACGAGATCAGTAATTGACGCGAATGTGGAACTGGTAGTTTCTTCAACTAACAGCCTGAGTGCAGGGGTTCGGTTCAATGATGCGGGCTTGTGAAAATAATTTCGCTCACAGTTCATAGCACTGAGGCATATTCCAAGACCCTATGCATAAATGACCTCGCAGTCTGTCTGAACGGCATGGCTCAGATGCCGTATTTTCGGAATATCAGCGATTCGCGATCCTTTACTCCGATTGAAAAGCAGCCATTGCTTGGGCCGGTATTAGAGGCGAAAATATTAATCACGAAAGATTTAATTCCTTCAAAAGCTTAAGGTAGGACTGCAACAACAATTTTTTCCCACTCTACATACCCTAGCGGTACATGGCCATGTATAGTCTCTATAGGAAGAGTCAGCAACATAGTATACCCCGTGTCGTGCGTGGTTACCCCTTCGCAGAAGAGCCATGGACTGGCCACCTATTCGTATCCCATTTTATTCGTTGCTTTGGGGGCTACCCGAAATGCAGGATTTAAAAGGACGGACTCGACAGCCTAGGACAGGAGAAGCAGACCGTAATCTGAGAATGTAATCTACCTACTGCGAGCCAACTGCACTGAGTTGTTGACTCACTTTTGATGCTGATGTTGTTTTGTAAGGAAAACCATCTGTTTAAGCAACGTTTTCACGCATACCGAGCAGTTTCAGTGTCATGCTTCTTTGTTTAAAGATAGATGTGTGCGTAATATTTTAGCTAATATTGACCAATAGCAACAAAAAATGGTATGGGAACACCACGATATGCACTGCGGGAAACTGCAATCGTCCGCAAATGAGATTAGATGAGTAGAACACTTTACAATATGCCACACGATTAAACAAAATTTATACTAGAACCTCCTGAGACGTAAATTCGGCCGCTTGTCATTCTTTTTTCGCAAACAGATTAACCTTTTGCCTATTGTCAAGGCAACTCAAAGAGTGGTCTAGTTTACAGTTAAATATGCTTTGTTATTCCGTATTTATCCTCTGCGTGATGTGTTTGTGTTTGATGGCAAAAGCAACTTCCTTACTGATTTCCACTACAGCAATACAACACTCCATGTAACCACGGTTGACTATTGGATTACTGGAGGATTGAAGCCCGCGCTTGCACGCGTGTGTACTCACTCAGCTAAGTAGCGAGAAACATTTGGCCTTCAATTAACAAAATACTACACTACTTAATAATAATAATACGTAAGCAGTTATTATCTTATCCATCGCTTTCCCTCCAGCGGTAGACCAGCGCAAGTTGTACTCACCCCGATAACCTCTGGAAACCAAATAACTCGAGGTCAAGCTTTTGAACTTTTGTACACTTGAAAAGTGTCCATAAGATGATTTGGGGGAAATTCATAAGTGTCGCCACATATTTAGGGTAGTCGAAGCCCGCGGTCGTATGTCCGTATTGACCAACCAAAATGGAATAGTATCAGGTGGACGGTAGCATTAACTAAAACTTATTAAACTGATTTAAGGCAAGGTTAAACTCGAAGACCACAGAATTCAGTACCTAAAGACTGTGCGGAATAAGAAACCTACTAAAGAACAAAGTCCGCCCTCGTCTAAAAGTGAAAATGAAATTTCGTCGCAATAGAATTTGGTCCAATAGAATAAAAGAACAAGGGGAAGTCAAGAGCATAAAAAGCGCCATCCTTGCACATCTTGTTGACACCGGGCATAGTGTGGACCCCAGCAAAGCTTTCCGTGTAATTTATAAGGTCCCACCAAACTACCCCAAGCCACTGGGTCAACGTCTACTAGCAGCAGCAGAGGCGACTGCCTAATGGCAGTACTGCCATTAGGTTGAAGAAGCCGGTCTTGTGCGCACAAAAGAACCTCGTACAAGCTTCTCGCTTAGCTTGGCCAACGGCTGCCTAACTGCATACATTCCCCGCGCTATCTGTGTCCTATCTCTTCCCCAAGAACGGCTCTACCAGAAAATTATCGCCGCCTATCACACTGTCTCTTATCATCCTCCCCCTATGCATATTTCTCAGATAACCCACACAAACGGACGAACATTATCGATTTCTTGTTTTAAATGTCTACTGCGTTCCAACGTTTCCCTATAACTGTACTGGCCTGAAGAGAAGTTATCGAAAGCAGCGCGTATGCTCGCCAAGTCATATTTTGAATCTTTTCAAATATTAAATATTCAGTTTTCAACTGCATAGAGGTATGCCTCCAGGAGAATGATTTGAAACCCGTTCATAGAACTCATTTAGAATGGGGTACGAAGATTTATATAATAACATTTAAGCCTCATATCGAAAAAAATTTCCATCAAGCTATATGACCGAATTTAACTTTTTGGCCTTGTCACTGACTGATAATGGTGCTACAAATCACCTTGGCACCGTCAGTTTACAAGCTCGCATGAGTTGGAAAGAGAGGCGGAAAAAGTAACAGCCAGTCTGCGCGCAGTATATGCGACCTGACCCGCAGTTCAACACATCAGGCTTCACTGCGGTGCTCTCAGATCTGGCAAAAGTGAAAGGTACCCTAAAGGTCTCATTAATAAGGAGTCAGTATGGTCGTAGCCTCCACGTGCCAGGAAATGACTTTGTTACATCGTCCACTGACAGCCTCTCAAGGTACCAAAAATTGTACAGAATGACCATTTAATGCACGTTGAGTTTGGTATTGAGTGACGAGAACGTTCACATTCCATAAAAAGGTAGATTCAAGTATCGGGCTCCATCGCTCATTCCTCTCCTGTTAATCGGCCTATGTTGAATCAGAACGTTTTGGACCGATTAAGCAGCTGATAAATTATCAGCACGCAAAGCCTACATCTAGGTATTCCTGAACCTCCAGGGTCAACTTGTTTATTTTTCGGTCCCTTCCCGGCATTTTATCCGAGTCGTACTTATATTCTTTGTAGTCTGCCTGTCGACGCATCACACAAGAGACCGCAGACTGAGGCACTATCGTTTTCTCGCACAACTGGTGACGACTACTATCGGGAAAATTTGCCACGTGGCGTTACACGTTTCATTTACATCATTATATGGCCCCCCTAAACATGGCACGGGAATAATAATGTCCCGCCCAGATAATAGTTTATTCTGTACATAGTTCCAAGAAGGGTAAATATTCCCTTGTACTAACCCTAATATAAACCGAATTCCTAATCTTAGTTCTAACCCTCCTCCCTACACCCTAAACCTCACACTAACCGTAAACCTAACCCGAAACTTAACCATAACCGAGAATCTAACCCTAACTTCTGTGTAATTTGGCGCAACGTCACCTATATTACGGGTGGTGCCTGCGCTAATGTCCGCTAAAGAGGAGGGCATATAATTAATCCTTACAACCGATTGTTACAAGTAACCGATAATAAAATCAACCGATTTCCACGAAATGCACGCATAAGGTTTGTGACAAACAACTATATCAGTTTCCTTTGTTTGTCCACGTGACTTTTGCTGGTAACCTTCGGGTTCATATGCATATTGATACACAGTTAACCTAACTACACAGTTTAGGTAAATTAACCACGTGCTTCTGGCCGGGACACAAAGGTAGTGTAACTTTACCCCTAGAGAAAATGTGCGCCTTGTGTCCGTGGTTCTCATGTCTACTTGGGATTACTAGCCTTGTCTTACTACATATTTTTAATCTTGTTTATGCGCATGGATACATATCTCCCACTTTGGTCCCAGTACACGTCATAACAAACACGATCTTTCATCGAAATAACTATTTTTATCTTTTGGGCGCGAAGGTTCGTTTTTTGTATACCGCTACTGTCATTTATGGTTTCAGAACGAAGAATGGCTCAATGGCCTCGAGTTTGAAGATTACTGACGCCTCAGATGGCCTGGTCGACCGTTGCCTATCAAGGCGCCTACCACACAAATCTAACAGACATCAACATGCCTAAGCGAGTTGGTCTA
Organism: Schistocephalus solidus; assembly: GCA_017591395.1. Taxonomy (NCBI): domain Eukaryota; kingdom Metazoa; phylum Platyhelminthes; class Cestoda; order Diphyllobothriidea; family Diphyllobothriidae; genus Schistocephalus; species Schistocephalus solidus. The sequence goes on along the minus strand of WEDG01002818.1, from coordinate 11,746 downwards.
TTTTTTTCCTTGATGTTCACCGCCTCAGCTGCTGATGGCTTCCTGCCGAGTTGGAAAATGTTGGTATCGATATGTCTGTTTTCCGCATCATCATGTCCATGGAAGATAGCTGAGTCTCTGCGGCACTGATTTCGTCCGATAAGTCGGTTTCTTCCGCATCGGATGAGGTTTCTGTCTGGCTTTCTTTAATCCATCGTATTCTCCTCAACACGGCCTAATTTTTCCGGTGATTGTAGCGATAGTAGCGTAGGGGAGGTCAAAATGTCAATTTACACAGGTGACAACAGAAAAGTATACCCCAATGGAAGGTCGTTTGAGCTTCGAGCTACCTCGGCCGGGGATGATCAGTGTTTGAAATTCTAAAAGTATGGCCTCTTTCCTCAGTGTAGGTTGCGAGCTGAGAGTGAGAAGTCTAGCGTCTGTCTTGGCAATGTGCGTGCATTGATGTCGTCCAGGTTCCTTGACGTAGTTACAGACACCGGTGTTAAAAGAGACTTTGCCCATAGCTGCCAGGGCAAATGGCTTTAGTTTCTCGGGATAAATCCAGGGATAGTACGGGTAGGATTAAGGTTAGGACTAAGGTTTTCGGTTTAGGTAAGGCCTAGTGTTAGCGTAGGCGTTAGAACACGATAATAGTTAAGATTCCCGGATTTGTTTGCAATTCCACCTGTAGAATGGACAATAAGGGGTCTGTAGACGAAGTCGTTTCCTGAAATTTTAAACCATCGTTTCCGCGTAGTCGCTCGACTCAATGGGAAACAGTTATAACTTTATTTTCTTCCCCTATATGGACATTATAAATGAAGTTAATTTCGTAAGAATTATTTCAGCCCTGCTACACGTTATAGAGCTTTCCTTCTCGATGCGGTTGGCCGATGAGAGGGTGGATTCGAAGTTGGAAACCAGCTTCTTTTGTGGAAGTTCAATGGATTGTATCTCGCTCCTTCTTTTATTAAAATAATTATTCCGATATTTACCATCTTTGGAGATAGGTTCATAGGCTTTTTTAGCATAGATATGTCCAGCACTTGTTACGGGAGGTTGACAGGAGTGAAGATATTTGCTCTGCAAATCGTTTGGATCCGCTTAGTTGGTAGTCGATATTTCCTATAAATGTTTGGAAGTGCACCTCCTTGGTTGTCGGCTCGGTCGCCTACGGTCCACCGCGCACGCCTTTTGTTCACTGTTTGCGTGCACGTGCGACAGTCTCCGGCCCATCGACACTGTGGCCCCGATCAATATTTTCCTCTTACTCGATTGGTCGAGATCGAACGGATACACGCATTTCGGCTGTCATTGGCCTTATGATTCGGCTTGCTGTCTCAGGTGTGAGTACACTCGCTTGCCTCGGTAAGACTTGCGCATCTAAGTGGCTTCCCCGCCAGCTGATTTTGGAGTCGTGAGGTACCAACCATTCTACTCCGATAAACGCTCCTGTCACCGATAGAAGCACAGGTGCGAATTCCAGGAGGCAGTTCAGCGGAATAAGATGCAATCGCTGGAACATGAGGTCGCTTAACTGCGACTGTCTCCGATGATGGGCTCGAGCGAGAAGCTGAAGCTTCAGTCCAATAAACTTCATGTTCCAGCGATTGCATCTTCTACTGAACGCTCCGATCATCTGCTAGCCGCGTGGATGATTCATTTGCGACACCGCTTTCGATCACACACCCAAAATGCTCCAAAGACTGCGTCAAGGTTATATGACAGACAGTCAGAAAGACATACATTTTGCCCCATCTTAGGCTGGTTGCCATAGCTTCCCACCCCCACCCCGAAAGAGGAACTGCGCTGCGGATGTGCTGGGCCAAACTGGGGCCAGGCTGGTTTACGGCACGCGAGCCCATAATCGTTGCCGTGCCAGCAGCAGCAGCAGCACGATTTGGACGTAGGCCTTCATTTCGCGTCAGCCACTGCGCCCAAATCCTTCATAATTTGTTTGAAGGGTTCAAACCTTCGACTGATGCATGGGAGAGGGAGGAGATAAGGAGGCCGCCCTTGGCATTCATCCTACCGTGGCACATTAGCGCATTCCACTGTGTAATCAACCTGATGCCCTTTAATGCCCCCGACGGACGCGCTAAAAGTTGTGAAGGTTGCCAAACGAGTGGACATTTCGATGCTTCTCAGGACTGCGAGACGGACTGCAATGACCCCTTCGTAGCCTGTATTACACTCTCATTGAGGTGAGATCGTAGGAGTCTTTGCAGCAGCCTAGCACGTGCAGTGAGGACCGGGTCGTGTGGGACGCGCGTAGACAGACTGGCTAGCCTTGTTAGTTTCTACGTCCACGCCCACCTCCAATCGTCCTGACATTGTCTCGCATCTAGTCAGGCGGGTGGGGAGGAGAGGGTGCGGCAAATGCTATGCACTGCTTTCCACCATAAAGTAATTCAATCAGCTACTACTACTACTACTACTACTACTACTACTACTACTACTACTACTACTACTACTACTACTACTACTACTACTACTACTACTACTACTACTACTACTACTACTACTACTACTAATACCACTACTCCTACTACTACTACTACTACTACTACTACTACTACTACTACTACTACTACTACTACTACTACTACTACTACTACTACTACTACTACTACTACTACTACTTATAATAATAATAATACTTCATACTACTCCTACTAATATTATGATTACCACTAAATAATGCTTGTGCTATCACTACTTTCTACTACTACTAGTTCTGCTTCCACTACTACTACTAATACTATTAATCCCTCTACTTATACTATTAATAATACTTAATACTACTAATACTGCTGCTACTACTACTACTACTACTAGTGCCGGTAGGAGTATTACCAATCCATTAATAGTGGAAACTCAGGTGTAGATTTGGGGAGTTTGGACACAACCAAACATCACTGGGATGCTCAGAGGGCTTGCACCTCTCCAGACTATAACTGACGGCTGGGGTCCAGAAAAAATCGCAGAGTATTTAACTGCGCATTCGTACCCTCCTGAAGAACGAAGCAGTGGTAAGTTGTCTATCTGCATAACGCCGAAAAAATGACAGATAATTCCTCCAATTCCTCGTTGACACAGTGTGCGTAAACTGCGTATAACAGGTCAAAGAAAACTTGGAACATCTTCCAACACTGAATATCATGAATGGCCTAAACTAAATGCGGGAGCGAGCGGAAAATATAGATAGTCACGACGATCTAAGGCCGCAATCCAGGCCGTTAGCATCCTGTACGCCCGCGAGGTACTGCAGTATACCAGTGGTTCATGCAATCGAAGGAATAGCCAGCAAAATAGATTACACTGTGACGTAAGTCATATGGACAAGACGGACCGAACCCCCACCCATCACTCCAGCACTACATGAGCCAAAGCAAGGGAAAGATACCTTTAAAACAAAAATTAACCTCCGAAAAAAATTAACTTATGCAAACGTGTTGATTTATTCAACACAAGTACTAGCTGAAATACCAGAGAGTTGTTTCGCCAAAATTTTTTTCCACTGCATGACACAGCTGTAAGGGCGTACGGCTCGGCGGTCGGTCCCCCAGAGCTCCCCGGATTTGAAATTTCAACTTTCAATTGGCTCAGAAATTTATGCATCAAGGAGAAGAATAAGCATTAAAAAAATCCAAATGGAGACACCATTTGGCTAAATGCATTCGGTATCCGCCTAACGACGTGCATTGCCGCCGTGGCAATACCCGAAGGTTCGGCGTCAACCCTAGCCCGAAAATACTGCCATTCTAGCTCGCTTTCTAAAGCAGGCCAAGCGAGTGCGCTAGCTGCAACTCGGTTGAAGAAATCAAGTAGCCAATCAGGTAGCTCCGCATTCCAGTCAAACCTGGACCTGCTATTGGACTGAGTCAAGAAAATGCAAGTGAGCGCCTGCGAGTTATCATCGATCAATATGAGACAGCCGTTAAGTTCGCATCGAGCGCCGAACGGACACCTACCAGTTCGCGCGCGCGCAGAATGCAGGCGCGCGCAAAACTTGCAAGCAACAGCTGAGTCAGCTGTCGACCCACTACAAGGCTGAATGCTGATTGGCTCAATCTCAGCGTGTTGTGTTCAGGCGAGAAGCTGGCGGTCGATAGCCAGGGTGACTCTGCCACTGGAATCCACGCCTCGTACTCCTATTGGTCAAGTCGTCCAACTTGACTGGTGGAACGATGGACGCACGAGGTTGGCGAAGCGGTCATCAATTTCGCAGGCGCCCATTAGCCACTTCGTATCAGCAGATAGCGCGCGGGCTGGGCCAGTGTCGTCGTCACAGTGAGTTTAGCGAGCGCACAGGCGAGAATGCTGGTGGAGCAAATGGACTCAGAGAACAGCAGCCAAGTGGTTCAAGTCAGCGAACCCTGGGTACAAACGCAGCCGGCTGCGGAAAATGGCTCCGTCCTTCTCAGTCAGGTCCTTCGTGCACTGACAAACCTCCCAGAGAATAACAGCGGAGCAGTTGCTGTAGCTAATTTAGCACAACCTCCGAAGTCAAAAACCAATGGTAGTTAGTCTGCCCAACCTGCCTACCTCGCAGACAGGTTTCGATGTCTCAAACTCATGTCTTGATCCCAGTTTCTGCGCTGAATTCAAACAGGAGCCTGGAGGCTTTTGGCATGCGACGAATACTCGGCCACTTCTGTTGCAGACTACAAATGTCTCATCGACAACCACCACATCTACGCCCACACCGACGCCAATGATGAGCGGCATGCAGATGCCGACCGGGGTTCCCATGCCCAATGGTGGTTTGCTACGAGGTTCCGCAGTGAATAATGTGCTTCCAGCAGCTCTGGTAAACAGTACTACAGCCAATCTCATTGCCCAGCTAGCTAACTCAGTGTCTGTGGGCATGTTGACCGTGGCGCAGTCATCTCTATTGACACATCCACAGGATGTTTCCTCCATCCCTGACAGAAATTGGTCAACTGCTGACCACAATAACTAGCCTCACCTCCACCCTGCACACTTCTCTGGGCACGCTCATCAGCATGACTTCTAGTGACTGTAATGGAGTGACCAACACACCAACTGGCCTTTCCACGACTTCGACAGCACCGCCGCCGTTGCCTGCTGCGCCAGTCACCACAGGCCGTTTGATCACCCTTCGCGTTATTCCCAGCACCACTGGTGCGAATTTTGTCAGCATTCGACCTAGCAAGATGAAAGCCATTTTCGTCTGTCTCGCCAGAGAACAAAGTCATCCGAGGGGATGACAGATGTCAAACTTTCAAATACCAACAGCAGAGGTTCCTGCGGCCGGCCAAGTGCAGCCTTCTCTTGCAGCCAACGTGGCGGACTCCGCGATTGTGAGCCAACTTCCAGAGACATCCACACCGTTGGCGGTAAGGCCTGCTGTGCACGCCCGAAAGCGTCCAGCGTTGAGGGCACCGGAGGACGCATCAAGGCGCCCACTGAAGTCGACTACACCGGAGTCGAAAGGCTCGACGCCGTCCGTCCCTGCTGGCGGTCCCACTGCTGGGGCGTCCGGTTCGCAAGTCAGTACGGTGGATACGACGGCAGCCTCGAGGCGGATTGATGAACCGATTAGTGGGCCAGACTTGGATGTGTCAGTTCCAGCTTCCGCGGAGGATGATGATGACGATGATGAGGCGACGTTACTCCTGCAGGCCACATCCGAGGCACACAAATTGGCCGCGGCCGTCCCCTCCGTATCTAATTGGGCCTTCAAGAACTTATACTTTTTGTCCGATAGAGGCTTGCAGGGAAGGGTTTTCGTAAAAGCGCAGCAAACTTCGTGATCACCTTTTCGGCCACACAGGTGAACGACCTTACGTATGTTCTCTCTGCAAGGCGAGATTCATTCGTACCTGCGAGCTTCGTCGGCACAGTTACTCTCACTTGAGAGTAAGGTCCTAGTTTCAGAGTCCTCACCTTTGCCTTTCATCTTTTGAGCTGGTAAGTTGACATTTAGGTTTTGCAGGATTTTATGTAAGGACTCCACTGGTGATGAAATACATGGTAATTTTTGAGACTGAAATAGGGTTTCTTGAGCAATGTTTGTGACTTCCTGGTTTCTCTTCATTTTTACTGTCTGCTCTTTTTCAGCTATGTTGGCCTCGCCAACATATCGAGATACTATTTTTTTGATACCACAACTCGCATGTACAAATAGGGAATTCAAATGTGACTCACCTACATCTCCCTAAAATATACTGATACTATCCTTGATCTGAATCTATGCATTTTTGGTGTTTCCTGTCAGGAACGTAGTAAGCGGCTGCCCTGTGTGTCCAAGTCCCGGCGAACTTGAATGTTAACAGGGAATTTTTGCAGGTTTGAATAACTCCTTTGATCCGCTTGCAAAAAATTCGGCGCCCTCGGTGCGATTAGAACCCACGCCAGCAAGGGGAATGCTTTAGTACAACCAACGCTCTGGCTAACTGAGCTGCACGTCCCCACCGGGAGCAGCGAGGTTAATCACACTGGGGTCAACTTACCTGCCCAGCCTGCTGCAGTTTGCTTACTGTATCAGAATTGGTGGATTCCATACGTTGCAACAGGCTGGACGGGTAACTTCACTCCGGTGGCTCCCGGCAGGGGCGTCGTAGCTCAGTTGGCTAGTGTCGGCTGTACCAAAGTTTGCTTGGGTTCGAATCCCACCGAGACCGCCGAATTTTTCACATGTGGGCCAAATGAACTTGAATGCCCCTCTTTATTGAGTTCGCGTTTGATGGCACGCGTAGGTGCAACCTCAGCCCAGGCTCCTGCGCCCCATCCCGCCTCCGGGCTCAGGAGGTGAAAAATATTTCATGCGAAAAGCCACCATCCCTGCTCCCACATGGAGGACATGGTCGGAATCAACGGTAGAACTGTTGTTTTGCGTTAATTGTCCACCTTAGCCTTTAACTTGTAGAAATTTCGAACTTCTGAGACCTTTGGAATGTCAGTGCGCACTCAGTCTGACATTTTTCATTCCGAAGCTTTCTTATCGGGCGCACATTGACCGCTGTAACTGACAACTTTTTCACAGCAAAGGACTTGGACTTTCGACGCTGCTAAAAACGCGCGCTAGGGGAGCGTTTTTATACGGCCATCGCCTAGTGTTTTGCGGAAACCTGTAGTTTATGGCCGAGATTGCTTCTTGTGGATAGTTTCTGGATTGTTCGTCAAATAAAATTAAAATAAGTAGTTAACCATTCTTTTATAGCGAAGCATGATGATTACTCGCTGCCACTGAAACCGTTGGTCACCCGCGTCCTGCCCATGTGGCTACTTATTCTGTCTCGACACAGACTATGCAGGTGGGACCTCAGTACGCTTATCAGTGGGCCATTAACTCAAGCAGCACGCGGTTCACGCAATTGTCAGGCACTGCGAGAACCTTGAAGGTGTGGTCGGATCCCATTGAATGAGCTTGCGTCCTGTAGATGTTGCGCTTCCATCATCCCTTATCTACGACTGTCTCATAAAGGGTGCGAGTAAAAATAGGAAACGTCAGGCTATTAAAATTATTGTTCCAAAGATCGCTTCTTCTTTTTTTGTTCTCTGCTTCTGTGGTCTGGAATTCCTCGTCAGCTGAAAGTAGACTGAGTGGTTAATCATTCCGGATGCGTTCCCATCGACTGCTATTCGATGCGGAATGCAACTCTTCATATGCCTTCCCTGGTGCACGTATTCAATATTCGAAGCCAGAACACAAAGGCCAATTCGAACCTACAAAGGCGTTCTGAATCCCTGAGCCCGCCTTCGCTGTAGTTATAGAATTCACTTCATGATTTCCATGACTTCTAAATGGATCTGGAGAACGCTTTTGTGTGAGTGTAATCCGATGGTAAATTTGCCTTTTAAAACGTCTCCTTATGGGCTTAAGACGTGTAAATTTTCGCCTGTTGACTATGAAACGTCCTCATAAGCTGACTAGGACATCTTTCGTTTTGGCGAAATTCAGGTTTTCTTAAATCAGCTTCGTGTATTTAGGAGTCAGTACGTGTGAGGCACACGTAGACGCAAGTTTAGCCACAGCATCCACGAGAGAGTAGGGTAATAACCGCGAAAGTCTGCTTCGCTGCACGCTCGAATAAATTCGGCAACTTTGATTAAGGGGCGATCCTCGTCACTTGTGGTGAGGGGACTGTCTCAATATCGAGGTTATTATCAGTCTACACGTACCACGCACAACCGAGTCTCCGCAAATACGCCAGTAAGAAAGAATCACTGAACCTAACTCAGTCCTCCAGTTAGTCTCTTCACATGCAGTACGAACTAGGAGGATGGAATTATCTCGTCAGTTAACAAGCCACGAATTTCAGGGCGTCGTGAATCGCAATGGTGGCCCACGATTTGGTTTTTAGTTTGTATTTTGTCATGTAGGTCCCCAACTGTATCTAAAGGTAACATAGTTTTCTAATAGAGGCGAGTAGACGAGATCCAGGAAGTAGCCGCTAAGAAGGAGACACAATCAATGGAAAAAAGAGCTTTATTAGCCTGACGTTTCTGATTCCCAATTGAATCCGTCATCGGAGGCAGAGCCAGACAGACACCTTTAGCCCAGCGGCGACATGCAAGTGGCGAACTGCACTTGGAAACTTAGTAAATGCTTGATTTAAGTTGGCTACCGCCACCTGAAAACCATCCTTCGAGTGAAACGCACCCATTTCCTCAATCCGAACTCGCTATGATGACTTCTTGAAGATGGTGGCTTTGGGCACATTGTTCGTCGTCTGCCTCATTGAGATCCGTGCAGCGGCCTTCGATGCAATGCCGTTGCCCACCTGGAGGCATCCATGAGGAGCTGAACTCTAAACCTGGCTTGGCACAGTTCGCCAAGACAATGGACTGGTTCTCGGACCTTGGATATTCAGCCTCCGTTGTTGGGTGGAGCACCCCAGATATGTTGTCGCAGGGTACCACGCGTGGAGAGGCACACTTCGTGCTATCATCGAGGCCGTCTAGATCAGACATGCTTACAGCACAAGTAATGAGCAGATCCTATCCTGCCTGGATGGTGGGCGGCGGTCATCGAGAGTACTTCTGACAGAAGTGGCCAGTTTTGTATGAAAAATTTGCGAGTTTAATATAATTATATACACAGAGACATTTAGGAAACCGTGCAGGTATTCAGAAGCTGCTACTGTCCGATATCCATTATCATGGTTGTTCTTCCCCTTTCCGATTTCTGTATTCTATGAAATTTTGACGTTTTCCACTTTCAGTTGTATTCTTTTTAATTTCAGGAGAAATATCGTGTCATCCCTCCACTCACCACCTGTCTGTTAGTAATGGGCTGTCGGAAAACACTCCGAAACAAGCCAGTGCTCACATCTGTACAAAAACTGCTTGTCTGCACCCCCTCCCCCTTTTTTGTACTGTCTCGGAAAGGTGAGATGCAACCCCTTCAGCTATTTTGTATATTCTCAGACCTTTTTAAAAGCGTAAATTTTATTATCTTCCTCTCAAACACCCTTCATCAACCCACTTGGTTGCCAACACACTGGTCGCCAATGGAACTGACTGACTCCTAGGTCGCTTTGCCTCTGCAGTCAATGCGCGTATTCTTGGGTAACCTTGAAAGCTCAGAATCCCGACCAATGGGCGGACACCTCCACCAGTCATCTGCAGCGGTTTAGTTGCTCAGTCTGGGCTGCTTATTCACTTTTGCCTTTGACGAGGACTGCAGATTTGATCTTGGAGGGCTCAAGGTCGAGTTGGTATTCAACGCTGGCTTCTTTTGCCCCGGGATATTGTCGATTAGGTTTTGGTCTGTCTCAAGTTCGACCGTTTGAGTTACGGTAAGTTAATTATCTGACGGTTTTACTGCTGTTTCCTGCTGTGTATTGGGCCCAGGGTTAAGTCGGGAAGCGCAAACTGTGCATGCTGCTCTCCATGTGATCATGGCAGGGGTGTCGTCGTCGGTCGGGTAGGATCGACAGATTAAGAATGCGCGTCAACCGTCTGGTATTTCGAATATTTGCCAATGTAGTCCCACCTTTTACTTCACCTTATTGTCAGTCGAGAGACTGTCCTCATCTAGGAGACAGTCATGGGGTCTCCAAGCTGGCCTTTTGGTCGTCCCGAGTTTGTAAAATATCTGCATTTCTCGTCAAAAGTTTTAGGTATCCTTTCACGTTGAGGAGGCTGGCCTGGTGTGCTTTTAGTTTTACTGACAGCCGGCTTCAAAAGTTACAGCGGAGGCGAAGTAAAGCCGGCTGCACTTCGATTGAGCAGCTGGTTCAACTATCAGAACCTACCGTGAGGAACCGCTGACTAGGAAATTCTCCAATGGATGGGTTCTTCTACATTCTATTCTTCTGAGGTCCTCTTCGAGTAGTGCTCATTTCATCCCCCTCCCTCTCCGCAGTCTGTTGGCTTTCGCATCGCTCGTGACATCGTAGACGGTGGCACTCTTGTTCTATCTGACAGTCAGCGATGTCTAGTGTCGGGCTTCGGATTCCTAATTGCGTCGTTTGCGATGGCCGAACTGTCAGCTTCAGGGTGACACCCATGATCTGTTACTCCTCTTTGAACTGGGGGTCTTGGTGAGCGATTGTCCCACCCAACTCATAGCCCGAATCACCGTAATACATGCTCTTTTGCCTTTATATATCTGGCCTTTTCCAGCCACCAAAAAAACATTATCCGTGCGTGTTAAGAATGCATGCTTGAGGATTTGTCTATCGCGTCGCATGAACGATCTCCATCAGCGCAAGTTTGACAGGTTGGAGTGACTGTATGGCATTTGTATCGGAACTCAAACAACAACAGATGAGGGATGTGTTGGCGTAAAAAGGATTACTATTTCCCAGCCGACTTATACAAACCAACAGTGTTCAGCTTAAGTTTTAAATCTGTCCTCGAGTGTCCTTGAAACAACAGAAGCAAGGGCGCTTTCCAAAGAAGTGAAAGACCGTAGTCTTTTGCGATGAAAATTACTCAAACTTCTGGCAAGCTGGAGTCCATCATGTCGACGGCAAACCCCACTGACGATGAACGATTTACAATCCGAAACAGTACTGTGCAGACCGCAAAAGATAGTGGTCATTTTTCAGTATTATCCCATGAAGAAATGAAATCATTAAAGAGTTTAAAAACGGACAAAAACATTATCATTCTCCCACAGACTACAGTGAGAAGATGCTGTTGCTATTAGAAGATAGCTCAACATATAAGCCCCATGTCAGGGACCCTACCAGGGCGCAAATTTCACCCATTGATAAAGCACTGAAGCGTTTTACAGGGAAGAGGCAACTGTCAGATATAAAAGAATATTTAAGGCAATCTGAATCGACCGTCGCCAAAATCTATGGATTATCCAAAGTTCAATAACCTCAAATCCCCCGATGACCGATAGTGTCGTTAATCGGTGTACCGAAATACAAAATTTATAGGTGGCTATTCCATCAGCTCCAGCCACTTACAGTAGATTGCCTAACTCATGAAATGTCTATATAAGAATTTGAGGTAGTAGCAGAGCTGGTATTTTATGATGTTAGTTCTGTTTGTTGTATTAAATTGATGAAGAAAAAGCTTTTTAATAATAAAGAGATCACTTCAGATCAGTTTATTCAAGGGAAAACGGGGCTAAATGGGGCAAAATCAGACGTTACTTGCTATTCAGGAATTTTCATACGCTATTACAAGCTACAGATAAAAACGTTTTGCTTTTATTCACAGTACTATGAATCAACATTAATAAAAGCCTGAAAATTTGGAATATCTCCCTTCGGAGAACGGGAAATTTTGTTTCGTTTTCACAAAAATCAGGTGCATGCAAGTTTGAGAGCTT
>WEDG01002817.1:0-140904 GCA_017591395.1 Schistocephalus solidus | reverse complement strand
ATCTCACATAAAACAATTGGAAATATATCATTTTTATCAGCCTTTAGAACTCTGATCAGGATGCCATCTGGGTCAAGACTGTAAGCTTGATGAACCACCGAATGGCTACGGTCACATTCCCAGCGGGTAAAAAGTTATGGTTTCGAAGACGGTACCAGTCCAAACCCGGATTGTCGGAAAGGGAGCACCCGAATGTTCACTTGAAGTTATGGACAAGAAAACATTGAAGCTATCAAGCCGTTAAATTAGCGTCAGCTACGGGGTTTCCTAAGGCGTCTCTAAGTATGGAGTGCTGCATTTTTCCCTGCGATTTTACTGTGCGCAAAAAGAGTCACGCGAGATTTAACGAATGGTTTTTGGCGAGTTTTACCTCAAAGGCTATTGATTTTCTGAAGAGAGCCTCTTAGCCTGCTCGAGAGCAGGACGGTAGCGTCGTTTTGTAGATGTAATTGACGTGAAAGGCTACGCAGTTTACGGTGGAAAGATAAAGAGCGGTAGACTTCATCCTTGACATTAAATATTTTCTTACGGGGAACAAAACAGAAAATGAGTGGACTTAGAACTTGGGCCAGCGTATCAGTACAAATATTCACATCCAAACATAAAAAGAAGTCAGACCAATCAAGGGAATTAAGTCTGACCACCTATATCAGTCAGGTAAAACATTTTTATATGCGATCAACTTAAAACTTGCATATGCATATAACAGTTATATGGACCCTTCGAATTCGGTTTAAAATTTTCGACATCCAAGGATTTTACTCCTTTCGAGATTTCAGTCTACTGGTCACTCTTGTGGACTTTATTTATTTAGCTTTGGATTCTACTTGACATACTCTTCATCCTCGTAAGGTTACTTCAGGAAAAGAGTGGAAATGTCCGATATCCTCTTCTTGTGCACTTCTCGCCAGCAAACTCCACGAGATGTTCCAGTCTACAGAGGGATGAGTCATTTCAATATTTTATTAATAAAGTTGCTCCCGCTTAAACCTTCATCCCATATTTTTAACACCCTTTATCGTTCTTCAAGCGTTTAGCAAGCGAAATATCGTAAAACGGGCTGTCCCAGAATCCACGTCCTGCATTCTGAAGGAACGAGTGACACATGATCTAGATCTTCTTCATGAATATGCCAGTGCATTCCTGAAAAAAGGGAAATTTTTATCATGCCTAAAGCCTTCCGGCTAGGCAAATCAGACCCCAGCCACGACATAAGAACATCCCCAAGGCCTCTAAAAATTATTCTCAAAAAACGAAAATCAGGCAGCACTTCTGTAAGAAGGAAGAATGACCTTACGGGGATCAAACAAACAAGTGTTGTTTCAGCTAGACTACGAGCCGAGGGAACGGCTGAAAATGAGGGAATGAAGGAGAGAATTGAGGGAGAGAATTTGCAGAGGGGAGAAACGGCTGAAAATTAAGGACGTTCAAATATTCCAGATCAATGTGTCTTTCCTGTGGCCAAAACCTGTAACAATGAAGGCTGAGTCTTCCCGACGAATCGATCCTTGAACGTCATTTCCGCAAATTTACAAAGCTAATTCAAAATGCTGGATGACCTAAGAAACTTTGTGGATGAAATTACCTGGACATTATGGCTTTCATTGAAAGATGGCCTACTGCAGACATAACTGATTCCGAATTATCACTTAGAGGATATCAGCACTTCAGGGGGAGATAGACCAGGTCGATGAGGAGAATTCATAGTTTATGTCACTCGCAAGCTGACTGCTATGACTGAGATACATAGTCCATTACGCAATGTGGAACTTTAAAGCATTACTATATCTGCTAAGTATTCCAGACCACTGACGATATCATTTGTGTACCGTTCGCCTTATCAAACTTCCGATCAGGATCTGATTGTCATAACGGAACTCTACAAAGTCAGCGAGAAGAAGGATGCCCTCATTGTTGGCGATTTTAACGCTCCTGGTATTGACTGAAAAACATGGACTGCGCAGGGCATGCCAGATAACTTCAAACACAAACTACTACAATGGGCAACAGATAAACTTCCTTGTCAGAACATCACCTTTGGAACATGAAAGAGAGAAGGACAACAGTCCAACTGTCGTGACTTGATTGTTACCCGTGATGAGGAGAATGTGTTAGACCTACAGGAACGACTGCCATTAGGGTCAAGTGATCACCTTACGCTGTGCTTCGACTACTCACTGCTTTCCAAACCAAATTAACCGATACTTGGAAAAGAAACATTTGGAAGGGAGACTATCCACTTACGAGAAGACAAATGTCAGAAATATCTTAGGAATCAGAACTACATTTTGGAACCAAAAGAGATTGGACGACTTTGAGCTCGTTATTGAAAATTATTGTTTACCTCAACTGTCCTCTCGGAAGAAAGACAACCACAAACCGCCCAAAGAGGAAAAACTCAAACTTGCAGGCCTCTTTCAAAAACGAAATGGCTTCTGGAGGCGTTACAGACAAATCGGCTGCGATGCTCACTTACAGGAATATAAGAAGCAACGCAAAGTTTGTAAAAGCGAGGCTACTAAGCTGCGAAGGAAGTTTGAACTGAACATATTGCAAAAATCGTTGGAACACCCCAAAATGCTAAATAGCTACAAACAGAGTACAAAGAAAACTCAGGAAATGATTCCTGCCCTTATGTCTTTAGACGAAACACTGGGGACCGACGACCAGGTTAAATCATCCCTTCTCTCCAAATACTTTCAGACTATCTTCACCCGAGATCCTAATACTTTTGCTGCTATTCAACCTGTTTGTCAACGAATGTTTACCACTCCTTTCCCTTCCTCCTCCACCTCCTCCTCATCCACAACAGAGGACCAAGACCTAGGCTTTTCACCAACCATATTTAGTACCAAATTACTCCGTATAAAGCCTGCCACTTCGCCTAGGCAGGATAAAATTCCTGCATTAGCATTAAGAGAACTTGCTGATGAACTGTGTGAACATTTGTCCATCATATTCCAAAAGTCCTTTGCAGAAAGTAAACTCCCGAAAGAATGGAAGTATGTATTCATCGCCCCGATCTATAAAGAATGTTCACGACTGGACAGTGAAAATTACCACCCTGTCAGTTTAACTTGCATAGAGTGTAACCTAATGGAAAGTATTAAAAAGAGGCGTTTGATGCGCTATCTGGAAAACAACCAAATCTTATGCGATGTCGAATACGGCTTCCGTCAAGGACGTTCCTGTCTCACGAATGCCCTTCAGTCGCACGAGAAATGGACAAAGGCCTGAGATAAGGGTAGCCAGTAGATGTTGTGTTTTTAGACGTTAAGAAGGCCTTTGATAGCGTACTACACCGGCTTCTTTTACAGAAGATTTGGAACGT
This sequence comes from Schistocephalus solidus, assembly GCA_017591395.1. Lineage (NCBI taxonomy): Eukaryota > Metazoa > Platyhelminthes > Cestoda > Diphyllobothriidea > Diphyllobothriidae > Schistocephalus > Schistocephalus solidus. Next base: position 137,573 of record WEDG01002817.1, on the reverse strand, counting down.
AGGAATTCCAGGAAAACTTTTCAATTTGATTCAGAGTTTCTTTTCTTTCAGAGTACAGAGAGTTGTTGTTGGAAACTCTAGCTCGGAATGGGCAAATGTAGAAAGTGGTATTCCACAGGGTTCTGTTTTGGGCACCGTATTCTTTTTTATCTACGTAAAAGACTGTCTCAATGACCTAGATTGTGAAGCTGTCATGTTCGCAGATGACATAAAAATAGGGACTGAAGTCAGCTACGCTGATTACGCAAAAGGTTTACAATCGAATATCAACAAACTAAGTTTCTGGTCAGCCAGGTGGCTTCTTAAGTTTACTGTATCCAAATGTGTGATCCTACACATAAGTGCCGGGCTCTGCATTAAAAGAGGAAGAAACACACAAAGATCTGAAAATGTGGACAACTGCGAATGTGATGCCCTCAGAAAATTGTAAGAAAGCAGTCCAGAAGGCAACCTGTACACTGCGTTGGATCAGACGTGCGTTTAAAATATTCCCCCCTGATCTCTTCGGAAAAGTTTATGGCGTCTCCGTGAGACCACATTTAATGACGGAATACCAGCCTAGAAACTGTGGATGAAGAATGATGTTGAACTCCTCGAACAGGTGCAACGGAGAGCAACGAAGATGGCTGTACCAAGACAGATTGAAAAAGCTTGACTTATTCCCTTCTTCCTACAGGCACTTATGGTGTAGCCTGCTCTGAACATTCCAGATTATCTGGTGCTCAGAGGATTTCTTTCAGTTTGTCTGCACAACTCATCTTTGTTGTCATCATTACAAGGTCAATGGCGAACGCACGCGATTGAACCTCAGAATGTTTTTTTTTCAGCCAACGAGTGGTTTGACCTTTGAACTCGTTACCAAGCGACAAGGTTACCACTGACAGCATTTCTGCTTTTAAAAGGAAGCTTGGTGGCATAATATTTGACAAAAGACGACGATCGCAACATTATTACTTAAAACCAGCCTTTTAAAATCTTTCGGGCTCTTCTTTTCTTCCACAATGTTTCACCTTAAATTATTCGTTGAATGCATCATATTTCGAACATACTTGATAAAGATATCTCTTACGAATTCATCTACTACTGTATTAGGACGAAAATATACAGCCTTTAAAGTCATTATCTAATAGGAGAACGACGTAACAGGCTTTTCCCTCGAACATAGGACGAAAAAACATATCTTACGTTTGTTTCTTGTGGATATATTATCTGTGTGCAAAATGGTGAAGGCTGAAATGCTGCTCGGGGTGGGATCGAACCAGGCGACCCCACTCCTACAAGACCAAAAGCCTACCTGCACCATCAGCGGCACGCTCGGAGAGCGCTCTAAAAGCCTTTAAATTGGTTACAGCCAAAGTACCAGGAAAAACTATTGTGGCGGTTGTCAAACGCTAGCCTCCAAGTTAAATCAACTGGAGGGAAGAAATCAGGATTATGAAGAATTTTTATACAGAAGACCCTCGTTTCAGAGGATCGATTGCCAGCATCAACGCATAGGATAACACGGAGTAGAGCACGAGGCAACCTACACAACAACCTCAAATATACGTGGCTATCTAAGATAACAGTCAAGAGTAGTGATGCAGCCTCCAGTAACACTGGAAGAATAAGAAAAAGGTGAAAGGTAAGACCACAGGGACGGGTACCCAAAATACGAAGGGGATGATGTCAAACTCGCCAGAAAAAGCAATCGAAGGTACAAAAATGAAATTGATCAAAAATATAACAATGAACGAGCTAAACGAAAGCACGACAGATAATGATTAACGAAAATAGTCTCCAGGCCACGCGCGCTTTTATCAGAGGCAAATAAAGAGGAGCTGTTGTCCACCGAATGGAGGACACAAAAGTGGACCCACAGCAGGGTAATACCGCCCCAAGCCAAAGACGTTGAAGCCAGTATTGGGAAAGCCCCAACATCAGCCAGACAAATTATTCAACAGAACCCCTGGATAGAGGTGCTGTGGACAGTCACAATGCATAATAGTCCATGGATTCATAAATCAACCAACGAAATTCCCAGGTGTATAATAAATGATGATACTCATGGCCTTGCAAGAGTGTTTTGAGTGAAATAATAAGAGAGGATGAAAAATTAGGGTTTTTAAACTTTTCCGACTAAATGAGTAAAGATAACACAAACCTTCTAAGAAATAAATCAAGGCCTTTTAAGGTAATTTTTGGAAAACAAACTTCAGAGAGACCTTCTACTCGAGACGAACAGCAGGTAGTCCCCTGTCACAGAGGTTCAACAGAGACTACTCCGTACAAGAGAGAATGAAATGGAGGGTGCTAAAAGCGAAATTGGAGAACTTGAAAGAACAGGGAGAGAAGGGACTTGTAATAAGGAACGGAGTGATTGATCGAATACAAAAACCCCTTCTGTGGAGGACGCCCATCATTCTGCTAAAAGTCTCACGGTCGAGCAACTAATCCAATGCAACAATCTACACAAAATCCAGTTCTACTGTGGAAATATGCAAAGTCTCCCCGAATATGGACTCCATCCTGTGCGAATGTCGGTCCAGCTGCCTCAATTAAAGGCAGCGACATAGTCGGCTTAAAACACACAAATAAACTAAAATGTTTAAATACCAATGTCCAAAGCCTTCTCCCTAAATTAGACGAGCTTAAGATATACGTGTGCCAAACTTCACCAGATATCATCTCCATAACTGAAATGTGGCTGACCGCGAAGGTTGACGATCGTGAAGTCGCCATTCCCGGTTTTCAGTTATTCAGAAAGGATAGAACAGGACGTCATGGTGGGGGTGTGCTGACTTATGTCAGATATGGCCTGCTCGCGTCAGAAAAAAAGTAAAAGCTCGCGTGCGAAACTGAATCCATCTGGCTCACCATCAGAACGCCGGGGTCTCAAGCACTTGAGATCCTAACGGTCAACCGACCACCAAGAAACGATCCGCAGTCAGACATTAGACTGATAGATGATTTAGAATCGTTTGCTAGTCGATCCGAAGTAATGATTATGGGCGACTTTAACGCTCCAAATATCGATTGGAATCTGAGCTCGGCACCCTCAGGCTCGGAATTAAACTTCGATCGCCGCCTCCTGTGAAGCTATAAACAAACGCTTCCTTACTTTCAACACGTCCTGTCTCCGACCAGAATACGCGAGGCAACAAACTAATTGTTTTGGACCTTGTATTGACAAAAGGCGCCCTGACAGCGTAGATGTTGTGAACTGTCTATCCCGCTGGGCAAAAGTGATCACGTAGTCCTACAATGGGAATATTCACTCTTCTCTGTCCCCGATCGAAGCATCACAGTCAAACGCAACCTATGGCGTGGAGACTTTACCCAAATGAAAATTGATGTGCGCCATTTTAGATTGGAATGAAACATTCACTGGGTGTATTCTCGAGGATTGGTTGCAATTTAAGGCCGTATTACAAGGACTCCTATCACCAACTAATGTCCTAATTCGAAAAAGATCATCCAACAGGCCCCAGTGGCTAACGAGACACACTGAAGAATGAAGGAAACCGCAAGCGAAAGCTATGGCAAACTTATCTAAGGGAAAAGACTGGCCGAATCGCTGACGAAGTACAAGACGCAGAGGAACGGGTTAGAAGGCCTGGTTTGATAAAGCCTGCAAAGTTTTGAGAGTAACTTTGATAAACCGTGCAGCAGAAAGACCTGAAGCTCTTCTACACCTACATTAGGGCAGTGCACTCGAAATAAAGACCTCATCCCTTTGTTAAAAACGGATGAAGGCGTCGAACTTTGCAAGAACGAAGAAAAGGCCGAGCATCTATCTGAGTTCTTTCAGTCGGTTTTTACGAGAGAAGCCAATCTAACCGCTGATAACTATAGTGCGGAAGAGGTCCCGACAATTGACTCAGTGGTCATAACAGAACCTATTGTTCTGCAGAAACTACTGAAGCTGGACGAAACCAAATCGCCAGATCCTGATGTAATACCGGCCAAGTTGTTGAAGGAGTTGGCCGTAGAGTTGGCAGAACCCTTGTGTCTACTCTTCCAAGCCTCCCTCGCTGCAGGCAAATTGCCACCCGATTGGAAGACCGCGTGGATTTCCCCAATACATGAAAGTGGCAGCCGGGCTTCCACAAATAACTACAGGCCGGTAAGTCTCACCTCCATATGTTGCAAGATTATGGAGCGAGATCATCAAACGTGAACTGATGCAGTTTCTGGGCGGCATTATCTTCTCTCTGAAGCGCAGCGCGGATTCCGCAGAGGAAGGTCCTGTTTAACTAATTTGCTCTACTGTCTGGAACGATGGACCCGAGCGGTCGATGAAGGAAATGTAGTGCACGCAGTGTACATAGACTTCAAGAAGGCCTTTGATAGCGTGCCTCACCAACGTCTCCTATACAAACTCAACCGTATTGGGGTAGGGGCAAAGCTTTTGAAGTGGACTCGAAAAACTTCTTGATTGGGCGATCTCAGCTTGTCTCGTCTTGGCGATCAACAATCGGCGGAGGTGGCGGTTGAGAGTGGGGTTCCTCAGGGGCTCCGTCCTTGGCCCTATCCTCTTCCTTATATACATTGATGATTGCGTTAGTGGCTTGGACTGTGACACCGCCATGTTTGCTGACGATATAAAGCTTTGGAAGGTCATCCACAACGCAGCTGATGAAGAAAATCTACAGGCGAACTTGCATCGAGTCGAGGAATGGTCGCAAAACTGGCTTCTCCCATTCAATGCTACCAAGTGCAATATTCTGCGATTCGGTAGAACCAGCTCCGGGCACCAGAGAATTTACTATCTGGACGACACACCACTACCAGAGGTAGAGGCTCAGAAAGATCTAGAAGTATGGATCACGCCCACACTGAAGCCATCGTTCCATTGCTCAAAAGTAGCAAAATCTGCCATGTCAAGCTTGCATCTAATTAAGCGAGCATTTGCAAAGTTCGACAAAGAGTGCTTTAATAAGGTCTTCGGGATGCTCGTGCGACCACAATTGGAATTTGCCATACAAGCCTGGAGACCGTGGTCTGTCAAAAGACCACAACACCCTTGAGAAGGTCCAAAGACGCAAACCAAGCTGTTCCAAGTCAGCCAAGCCCGCCAGCATTGCCCAAATTCCTGAATTCGCTTCCTCCCACCGAAGTGTTATCTCACGCATGCTTCCTCCTGTCTTCCCTGCCTGGCCCTGCCACCTCCCTCTGCCCTGCCGCCAAGGAGCAATCCAATGTCCATCCACGTTCTCCTTTCAACAGAGTGATTATGCCTGGAATGCTCTGCTTTATTGACATAATCATGTCCCCATCCGTTAACATGCCAAAGCCCCAACTGCCCTGCACCCGCCGGAATTTCTGCAGGAGATCACCACGCACTTGCCTATAACTCAAAGGGAACAGTGTAAGATTCATTAAACGGTTTGAATATGGCAAGGAGCTTTGACTGCTAACCATTTTGGTGACTCTCATCTGTACTCTTTTGAGGCAGTTCTGATCTTGAACAGTCCAGGGTCTCTAGGCTTGTACAGCATATTCCAAATGCGGCCTAAGGAATGTTCCAAAAGTCTTAGCGCAGAGAGCTTCATCGAAATCGAAAAAGGTTCGTCTGATGGCATGCAACACAGCCATTGCGCATTTCACCACTTTCGAGCAGTGAGAGGATGGTTTTAAGGTGGTGGTCGTCAGCACGCCAAGGACCTTTTGGGTTTCCACGTCTTGTTAGGCTTCACCGTTGAGAAAGTAGCTGCTGCTGTCGGCAGATCCAGATGAGTTGCTTAAGCGAAGTATTGTACACTTAAAGTGACTTACCAACGTTGAACCACCAAAGCCAATGATTCGACCACTCATCAAACCAAGTTAAGTTGATCTGTAGTTTATCTTCCTCAGCAGGGCTCTGGATTATATTCCAGATTTTCCTGTTGTTGGCGAACATTGCTGCTTAACAGTCCAGATTTCTGAAGCAATCACGCACGTACATAAAAACAGTATTGACCCTATTACTGAACTCTGAGGAACCTCACTCTCGACAGCAGCAGTACTGGACCTCTCTTGGACGATGCACACAACCTGGCGACGACCCACGAAGAATTTGTCGATCCACTTGTGGAGGTTACCTCTGATTCCAATTCGTTCTAGCTTGTACAGCAGTCTCACGTGCGGCACAGTATCGAAGGCATTTTTGTTCAACAGTCTCTGGTGCATAAACTCCCCAAAACGTTTGGATCAGAACACTCCAAAATGGTCTCAGCTTTTATTTAAAATCACACACGACCAAGATATTCTCAGAATGAATATACGAACACATCAAAATGGCCCCCGTGACACTAGAAATAATGAAAATATTATAAAATTCCCAAATTTAAAAAGGCACAACGGTCAAACTTCTATTCCATAAGATATGTGACAATATGGAATTACCTGCAATGTTCTATTAGAAATAGTCGCAACCTACTAGAATTTAAAATAAAAATCAAACGCTATCTGTCAAATAATACTATAAACATATTTTTGATAAAGATAGGACATTTTTCAAGTCAGTTCTTCAACCTAGAATTCAGGCCGACTTCGGAAATCAACATTTACGCATGCGCGGCCTGTCGGCGATAGCTACTTCAATTCTGAGTCCTCCCGATGAGCTGCATCTTGAAGTCAAGCTACAAATCCAAACATACTTAACGTGCAATTCCGATAAGCGATGACCAATTCACTAGAACTGGATACTCAGGCGAGTAGTTATTTTACGTCCATTTTTGAACCTTCTGTGACTACCTACGATGTACATAGAAAGGAATAATTTACTTAGATGAATAATTACCTGGTTTTGTGGTACACCTTCTAGTTATGAGCAAGCTACAGCTGGTGGTTAGTGACTTACAAGACTCATAAATGCTTATCCTCTGGCTATACGTAAAGACGCTCCCTTTGATGATTTATCTATCCATTATCCAAAAGCAGCTTTTTTCCACGGTCAATACTATTATAAAAAATGTATGATAATTTTAAATTTTCAAATGTTTTCCGATAGCGTCTTATGATTGTTAAAGAATTTGCTTCAAAACTAATTTGCCAAACTTTTTATCTCTGCCTGTTATTAGTACCTATTTGAGTTTTTAACATCAGGTTTGCTCGACGCAATTCGAATGCGCAACAAGCCTGACGCCTAGGCTTCTATCTACCTTAATGAAACTACTAGTACTAGTTGTTTCATAAAGCTAGATCAAACATAATCAACACTATATTATAACATAAATATGACGACTATAGGACAGCATTGAAAGTTTTTTACTGTTGACATTTTCTTGCTTTTAATCCATTTCCACCTTTTCAGTGATTAGTTCAACTAAGTCTAATTAGCCGGCAGACCCCATTTAATGTCCTTCTTGTGTCCGTCACTATGTTTTCAATTCTCATCTTCTGTATTAGACGCAGATCCAGGGAAAGAGCCTTCACAGTCCAATTGAGTATGCTCTGTAAGGGAATCATCCATCTCAGACTTGTCTTGTAACAGACTCATTTATATTAAGGCTCATAAAATTAGATAACGTAGAGAGGAGATCAACGTAGAAAAATAGTAGCGAGAGATATAATATAGGAAAGAGTGTAATAATGATAGATAATAAATATACTCGACTTCACCGGATCAGAGGGGTTTACAGAGCGAAGGGAATGTTGTAAAACGCAAGATCCTTTGAAGGTTGGGAGTCGTTGATCTACGGGGCTTCGACTACCGTCACGGTTGCTGGAATCGGAAAGAGAAAGGAAAGTGAAAGTGAAAGTGTTTTAAAACCCCACCGGTTTTCGCCCATCCTGTCCGTTTCACCCACACCGGAATCAACTGCACTCGCATTTGATTGGAAGTGTCTATGCCTTCGAATCGACCGCAGACGTTTCTACCTCTGTCGAATGAATACTCTCGAAATTCCATGACAGGCTATTCTTGACCCAAATAATTTATATCCAGATGCATTCATCACAATTCTCTCTAGCTGTTTTATATTCAGCTTTTAATATTTCTTAACTTTTGAAGGCGGGTAATTTTTATACTTAAAACAAACTCCTCCTTTCTAACACTGCTATTTAAACATAGAACCAAAAAAGCTAAAGCGGTTACAAAAAAGAGGACATTGTTTTAGTTTTTTTCGTGTGTTCTAAGGATTTGACGGTACGCAAAAAGTGCCCAATCAATAAAACATTTTTATTTAATCTATAAACTGCGCAGCGCAGGAGTTCGTGGAAGCCTCCTTGTATGGATCCAGAACGTTTTGATTCAACGGTCTGAAAGAGTACAAGTCGTACGCCACCAGTCCTCAGATGTAACCATGGTGAATGGCGTCCCACAGGGCTCAGTTTTAGGCCCCATATTATTCCTTGTTTTCATCAATGACTGTGTCAGTGACCATGAATGTGATGTCCTTCTGTTTGCTGACGACATAAAACTATGGAAATTTGTTGACAATGCGGCAGACGAAGGCCATCTGGAACGGAACAGGATCAGGGTTGAGGACTGGTCATAGCGCTGGCTTATGCCGTTCAGAGTAAGTAAGTGCAATTTTCTTCAAATTGGCCACTGTGGAGCTTCCAGTCCGAGAATTTAATATCTTAATGGTACACCATTGCAACCAGTTGACAGTCATAAGGACTTGGGTTTGTGGATTACATCGTCACTCAAACCAACACTGAAATGCACGAAGATTGCCAAGTCAGCCCTGTCTGTATTGCAACGCGTCAGGCGCACCTTTATGGATTTGACAAAGACAATTTCTCAAAACATATTTGGAAGCCTCGTGCGGCCGCTCCTAGAATATGCCATACAAGCATGGTGACCTTGAACTGTCAAAGGTCCAGAGGCGGGCGATAAAAATGACTAAAGGCCTGCGATCGCTTATCTAGGATAATAGACTATCGACCCCTCAATCTATTTCCCCTTTCCTACAGGCACTACGAGGTTATCTCAAAATAATCTTCGCATTATGAATGGCCTGGACTTTTGCTTGATTCCCAATGATTTTTCCCTCTGCCTAACACGCCCACATTGCGAGGTCACCATTTAAAACTACGCACAGGTAAATCAAATGTTGATGGACGCAACTACTTCTTCAGTAAAAAAGCGGTTGCAGCGTGGAAAGCTCTCTCCGCAGATGCTGTTTTCTCTACCACCGTGAATTAGTTTATGTGCAAACACGAGGCTTATCAAACATTCTAGTTCAATTGTATGTAATTATACTACTCACAATACTTAAGTAGTCATTTAAGTGTATTTAGTCGACTAGCCAACGGCTGCTTGTTTTTCACATGTCGTTATTGAAACGCTTTTTCAATTTTTCTTATGTATCGATGTTTTCTTAGCCACTTTGTAACCGATAGTGAGTTCGTAGGCGTTCGCCTATCTTTTCTTTAATAAAACTAAACTGAAATTAACTGAAAAGAGAATAACATACTTTATGCAGTATGGCATCGGTTCCTCAAAAAAAGATCTTGGGCAACTGCCAGCTCTCTTTATTTGATCCTGTGCTACAATGTAGATACAGCAGTTTTGCACTCTGCACCGTTTATTTCGATTTCACTAAGGCTGATGATCACGTTGACAATACTCGTGTCCTGCCGAAACTTGCCGCCTTTCGCATAAGTTACAAGCTTCTGAAATTACTATCCTCCTAGTTAGATGCTCGCACACAACGAGTTAAAATTTCAGTTGATATCTCCAACGCCACAAATGTGAGAAGTGGGGTTATTGAGGGAAGCGTGCTTTGCCTGCTCCTATTTTGCCTTTTCGTCAACGATGTTCCTGATCATTTTCAGTATGGCAGGCCCTTTATGTACGCAGACGATTTGAAAGTTGTCCATCAATATAAACGGGGAGATCGCAAAATCGTGCTTTAGCTCTTAAAAAGGACCTTCAGGCCTTCGCTCAGTGGCTTCAAACGTAGCACCTTTCCCTTTCTTGGCACAAATGCTCCGTAATGGTTGTTGGCAATAATGATAAGCCATGGTCTCTATTTAAATTTCACTGAGGCCTTTGATCGTGTTGACAATGCCCTTCTTCTCCTAAAACTCTCCTCCTTCGGTATCTTTGGTAAAATTCTGAAATTGATATCTTATTTCCTGAGTTCTCACACACCACATGTTAAGATCTCCAATTATATCTCAAACCACGCACTTGTGAGGCGTGCAGTTATTAAAATGCGTGTACTGGGCCTGCTCTTATTTCGTATTTTTGTCAATGATGTAACAGGTTTATTTCGTAATTTTAGGCCCTTTTTGTATGCCGGTGATTCAAAAGTTGCCTATCGATAAAAGGTGGCAGATTGCGACACCACGCTCGAAAAATTAAAAAACGATCTTGAGGCCTTTTCCCAGTGGTGCTGCACATGGCGCCTTTAACTTTCTTGGCACAAATAATAATAATAAAGTTACAGGCATTGGCAGATGAAATATTCAGTGGGAAGAGGCTGGCAGTGAAAAAAACTCCTGAATATATATCATTATAAGTGTTTTTCCTATTTTCATGTTATTCAGGAGAAAAAACTGCCGCCTGTAAGGATGATAGCAATTCAGAGCAGGGAAGGGCTAACACAATTGCAGTCTGTATGCAGTCTCTCTGTCTTTGCTAGGAACCGGGATTCTGCCTCAGGCAAGAAAGCATCCGTGTATGGTTGCTCACTGTCTGCCCAAGAAGTCAACGGGTGCAGGCTGCAGAGACAGTGCCGTATCCCTTAAGGTAACACCTGGGATCGAGTTCAGATGCCGCGCACTCCGTCGAACAGGAAAACAGATTCTACCGTGTCGGCGCCCAGAATTCTTGGAAACTGTTATGAATGCAAAAAACTAGTAATGGTAATCTTAAACAAAGAAAACCTCCGTTGGATTTTTATATTATGGGGAAGTTTATTCCAAATGGCCATGGCGTTTACCGAGCTAATGGAAGAAATAAAAAGATATTGCGATGACTGCTGCGTCGATGATGGTCAAGCTACCTCACAGTGATAAGGGGATTAAATTGACGATTATTCAAAAGCTTAAACAGCAAAAATAGTACCTTTTGCACTCGGCGACACCATCAGGGATCAATGTTTACAAGCCCACAGCGTTCTTGATACGACAGATTACGGTGCTCCAACGATAAAATTCTTTTCGTGAAGAAGTGTTGGACCGATTCTATTTTTTCCGTTCGCTAGCGCGCAGAAGGCTTAATAGAAACGAGCAGTATTCCAGGACAGGTCTAACGTACATTTTATATAGGCGGAGTCTAATATCAATAGTTTTATAATTTCGGAGGATAAACCCGGCAGTTCTGCGTGCTTTGGAGACAATCAGGGCGCAATGCTCTGAAAGATTGAGACCGTTGGAATATGATATGCCCAGGTCCTTATCAACGCCAGGTACATTTATATCGTGGCCATCTATGCTTAGATGAGGCTGATGGTTGTAACCGACAACCATAACGGAACATTTGTGCCAAGAAAGGGAAAGGCGCCATGTGCAGCACCACTGGGCAAAGGCCTTGAGATCATTTTTTAATAGATCAAGCACGGTGTCGCGATCTATCGGCTTGTATCGATAGGTAACTTTTAAATCGTCGGCATACATAAAGGGCCTACCATTTCGAAATAAACCTGGCACATCATTGACAAAGAGACAAAATAAAAGCGGGCCTAGCACACTACCCTCAATAACTCCACTCCTCACACGTGCCGAGTTTGAGATAGCATTGGAGATCTTAACATGTTGTGTACGAGAGCTCAGGTAAGAAGATATCAAGTTCAGAAGTTTACCACATATACCGAAAGAGGAGAGTTTCAGGAGAAGAAGGGCATGGTCAACACGATCGAAGGCCTTGGTGAAATCGAAATAGACTATGTAAAGTGCAAAGCCATTATCCCTAGATTGTAGAACCTGATCAAAGAAAGAGAGCTGACATGTGTCACAAGACCTTTTTGAGGAACCCATGCTGGGCTGCACTCAATAGGTTATTCTCAGTTAAATGATACATCATCTTATCTTTGATCAAGTTCTCCAGGATTTTCGAAGCTGCAGACAGTGTGTTGATTGGCCTAAAATCGTCAAATGACGTAGATTGGCCGCGTTTGGGGATATGTAGAATATGCGATTCCTTCCATACACTGGGAAAGGTTTCACTTTCAAGAGCTAGATTAAATATCTTACATAGAAGTGATGGGAAAATATCATAAGCATCCGCCTTTATAATACTGATCGGTACGCCATCTGGTCCAGGACTATAAGATTGACGAAAACGTCAAATGGCTACGGTTACGTCCCAGAGGGTTAAAGTTATGGTCTTGAGGATGGCACCGGTCCAAACCTGGATGGGCGGAGGGGGAGCGGTCGAATTTTCAATAAATGTTCTGGACAAGAAAACGTTAAAACTATCAGCCGTCAATTTGTCATCAACTACAGGAATACCAACGGAGTCCAGTAGTACGGGATGCCATGTTTTACTATGGGTTCTTATTGCGCGTGAAAAAGTTTCGCTACATTAAACGAACGGTTTTCGACATATTTGACCTCTTCGGCTAGCCGTTTTTTTCGGTTAGCCTCTTGGCCTTCTCAAAAATACGGTGAATCAAGGGCAGAACGGAAATGTCGTTTTGCAAATGGAATCGACGAGAGAGTTAACGCAACCTACGGCGAAAAGATAAAGGGAGATAAACCTCATCCGCGACATTAATTTCTTACGGGGAACAAACGAGAAATAAGTGGATCTAAAACTTGGTAAAGCATACCGGTACAGGTGTTCAATTCAATTCAATTCAATTCAATTTATTGAGGGAAATAGGCATGGGCCTTTGAGTACCCTATTTGTAACGTAAAATTAAGTGCGGTATACAGAGAAACCGTGTGGGTTGCCAAGGTACAAAAGGCGGTCATAAAATTTGACAAGTGGTGCACGACTCTCGAGGGTTAAGATAAATTCCTCATCGCTCAGGCTCGTTGCGGAACATAAAACTGTCAAGGTTCCTTTTAAAGCTTTCCAGCGATGGTGACATCACAACGTCTTCAGGGAGGGCATTCCATGGTTTAACCACTCTGACAGAGAAGGAGAACTTGCGCACATCCAGTCTCGCCTGCTGGACACGCAGTTTCAATGGGTGACCTCGGAGATGGGTCGTGGTGGCAAATTCAAAGAAGTCCGAGAATTCCAGGCAACAATCCAATCCCTTCACAATGCGGAATGTCTGCAGGAGATCACCACGCATTTGCCTATAACTCAAAGGGAACAGATTAAGATTCATTAGGCGGGTCGGGATATGGCAAGGAGCTTTGACTTCTAACCATTTTGGTGGCTTTCCTCTGGACTCTTTCGAGGCAGTTCTGATCTTGAACTGTCCAGGGTTTCCAGGCGTGCATAGCATATTCCAAATGTGGCCTAATGAATGTTCCAAAGGTCTTAGCAAAAAGATCTTCATCGAAATCCAAAAAGGCTCGTCTGATGGCATGCAACACCGAAATTGCCCTCTTCGCCACTTTCGAGCAGTGAGACGATGGTTTTAAGGTGGTGGTCATCAGCACACCAAGGTCCTTTTGGGTTTCCACGTCTTTTAAGGCTTCACCGTTGAGAAAGTAACTTCTACTTTCGGCAGATCCAGACGGGTTGCCTAAGCGAAGTATTGTACACTTATCGACGTTGAACCGCAAAAGCCAATGATTCGACCACTCCTCCAACCGAGTTAGGTTGATCTGCAGTTTATCTTCGTCAGCAGGGCTCTGGATTACATTCCAGATTTTAATGTCGTCGGCAAACATTGCTGCTTCACAGTCGAGATTCCTGACACAATCGTTCACGTATATTAAAAAACAGTATTGGCCCTAGTACTGAACCCTGAGGAACCCCACTCTCGACCGCAGCAGACCTTGACCTCTCTTGGCCGATGCACACAACCTGGCGCCGACCCACGAGGAAGTTTTCGATCCACTTGAGGAGGTTACCTCTGATTCCAATTCTTTCTAGCTTGTAAAGCAGTCTCTCGTGCGGCACAGTATCGAAGGCCTTTTGAAAGTCAATGAAGGCAATGTGAACCGCGTGTCTATCTTCAAGTGCTTGGGTCCACCTCTGGAGTGAATACAGCAAATTCGTTGTGCATGATCTTCCTTTTCTGAACCCGTGTTGACAGCTTGATAACAAATTATGAGTCTCTAGGAATTTCACCAATTCGCTCTTGATGATCCTTTCCATAATCTTGCCAAGGATGCATGTTAAGCTTATGGGCCTGTAGTTTGTCACTGACGCCCGGCTACCGCTTTTGTACAAGGGAGTTATATGTGCCAGCTTCCAATCGAAAGGAAGTGTTCCGGAGTCAAAGGACTTTTGAAAGAGCACTGACAAAGGTGCGGAAAGTTCATTGGCGAGTTCTTTCAGAAGCTTGGGTGGAAGCTCGTCTGGTCCTGGGGATTTCGACTCTTTTAGTTCTTTTTAATTCCTTTTGGATCAGAAATTCTGAGAATAGTATGTGGCTAATGCTTGCAGTCGGCGGGTTATCCACTGAGGGACGAAGGAACCTTGCCTCGTTTGTGAAGACTGAGCGGTAGAACTGTGAAAAGTACTCGGCTTTTTCCCTGTTTTCAGAAATTTCGACGCCCACGGCAGTCTTAATCAGCGGTATTTGATGTTTATTCCTTGTACATCTACGGAGGTAACTGTAGACTAACTTTGGATTCTGCGTTGCCTTTTGCAGCAAAAGTCTTCTCAAATTCTCTTCGCGTTGTAAGAATAAGGCTTCTCATTTTGTTTCTCTGCGCTTTATACTTATTAAAAATAGGCGACTTGATTAGACTCGCGATATTTTCTCCACAACTTGTGCTTCCTGTTTATTTCCCTTTTTAAGTTGCTGTCTAGCCACCCAGGACGCTTTGCTGTGATGGACACTCGTTAGCGGGCAGTGGTTGTCAATAAGTTGCAGAAGAACATTTCGGAAGGACTCCCAATCTTCGTTTACGGTGCTCGAAAAACATTGAGGTCCAGTTGATGTGTGTTAAATCTGCTCGCATCTGATGAAAGTTTCCTCGCCAAACGTTACGCCGTTTTTCCTCTATAGCAGGGCGCAACGGAGAATAAGGAGTAGTCCCACATAAGCACCACATGATCACTACGACCGAGCGGAGGCATTGAAATAATCTCGTCAATGCTGCCTGATGTTTTCGTGAAAACCAGGTCAAGACAGTTAGCCCTTTGTCCTTCACGTGTTCTGGTGGGGAAAGGGACATGTTGTGTGAGGAGTGCATTCAAGGTCTTTTGCAGAAAAACATAATCAAAAGTCGATTTCGGGCATGATGATTGAACAGTGCTCCAGTTAATTCCTGGTGCGTTGAAGTCACCCATAATCATTACATTAGGTCTACTGGAGAACTTTTCTAATTGTTCCAACAAGTGGGTGTCCGCGACTCGGTCTATCCTAGGTGGCCGATAGACAATGAGGACATCTAGACATGGAGAGCCAAGAGCCTTGATGTTCAACCATATGGCTTCAGTGCTGCACGCAAACTTGCTCGTCTTGTCAGACACTATTAGCACGTCTTTCACATACACAATTATTCCACCACCCTGTCGGTTTTCTCTGTCCCTCCGATATATTTGGTACCCAGACAATGTTATTTCGCTATCTTGAATACTGCCCGACAGCCAGGTTTCGGTTACTGCTATCACATCCGGAGATACTTCGGCAAGGCAAATTTTTAACTCATCAAGTTTTGATAAAAAGGCTTTGCGCATTTGTATACAAGCACTTCAATTTTGCGCCAACCAAATTTCCTGTTGCGTTTGTCAATTTTATGGGCCCAACTGCGTCTCCTCTAACGTCAAGGTCGTATGTCTTTTCCGTTTCGTGATGATTTTCGGTAACTCTGGTTTCTTTTAGTGAGAACGCTGGGCGTTACGGAATCAGTTCTGACATCTCTTTGGGCAATTGGTTCCCTGATGGTTTTGGCGTTAGTGAGGTGGCTGCCGTTGTCCTCAGAACAATCGGTTGGTTCAATGGAAAATTCGTATTCTTTTTGAACTACCTTCCCCTTGAAAATAGCCAGATTGTGTTCGCCAGCCTTCAGTCTTGATTGTAGTTCCAAGACAAGTTCCCGGCGTTTCAGCCTTTCCGCAGGGGAGTAGTCCGGTTGAAAAAAACCTCTTTATGCGAGTGACGTAGGTTAGTTTTTTTGGATAGGATCGCCTTGATTTGGTCTTTGCTCTCTAGCATTATTTTCAGCGGTCGCGGTCGCGGCGTTCCTAGGCTGTCTTCAGACTTTTTGCCGATCCGGAATGCTTTAATAACTTTTACTTCCACGCCCGGTGGGAGCAACTGGTTTAGGAGGCCATTAAACGAAGCAAGGTCTTCGGTGACACGGTCTTCTGGTCGGACTGCAGTTGACTCGTGCAAACCCTTAAATAACTAAACACTGTTGTCGATCCTGGTACTTGGAATTTTCGCTTCCTCCTGAGTTCTCCTTAGGGGCACGAGAACGGTTTACAGAGCTCTCGTTGGGATTAAGTCTACCTCTGACCAAACTCTCATCTGAAGGCTTCAATGAATCCATCAGAGTTGATTGTGACTTTGTCCTCCTGTTGTGGTGTTTCCCCATTGCAGCTTGCCACGCGTTTGTTTCTTCGGATTCAACTACGGGCTCTTTATAACACCCAAGATAGCAGGATGAGATTTGTGGTTTGCTCTGGTCGTCGTCCGTAGGATTCAGAGACTGTGCTCCTGTTATCCGGTCGTTATGGGTAATCGCGTCCGAACATTGTGAGCTGTAACCAGTTGTAGTTTTTGATACTTTTCGTGCTTTAGTCACTGCCTTTTTAACTGGAATATTGCTAAGCGTATTTCGTCGAGTAATGTTATCTTGCAAGAGCTTCCTTAAGTCTGCAAGCTCATTTTCCAGTTTTTGAACTCTTAGTAAAATATAAGAACATCCAACGCAAGATTCGTCCTCGTATCCAACGGATTTGGCTGCCATTACGCTTTTTGCGCGCTTTGCTGGTTTTTGGTTACAAGTATAAACTGAGGGAGTGCCAGTCGTGGATGTCGAAGCCAGCTCAACAGGCTTTCCTTTAAAGGAAGTTCCGTGACTGGTTCTGTTGCTAGCAAACAATTGTTTTGAGTCCATAAATGTTAAAACACTGCGAAAAAGTATGTTCTCCTTTGAGCGTATAACGAAAATTTCCGACTGGCTTTGGAGTATGGCGAGTATTTAATGCAATATGAGCAAAAATGTTTATACTTGTTCAAAAACGCTTTTGAAAAATACTATAAACGGTATGAAGGATATTCAGGAACGACTCAGCCGTTCGGAGATATCGAAGGTCCTGGATAACTTCAGATCTTCACGAGGTTGTACACGTTTGGTTCCCTGAGTGGTTCTCAGTTTTTATTGGTGCAGAGCCTGCGCAGTCAACTTGAATAAAATGATAAACAAATTCCAATTTGATCCGTTTTTTGACGAATTTCGGCACAAAAAAGAACTCCAGATGAGCAGGAAGCAAGAAAATACATGCAGTTGATACAGTATTGTCCGGATCAGTCCTAGTGAAGTGGTAACGAAGATCAAATTGTCCAAGTTGGAGAGCAAATAATTGGTGGTTATTTGCACACGACCTTGACGTATTGTCTCGTTCACATCCTGACGCATAAAGAAATTAGTCCAGTCGTGGGAGTTAAGATGTATCAATAATTATGTCGAAAGCGCTTATCGAAAATCAAAGAAAAAGCTATATTTTTTGGAAGGCGTTTCATCGGTTTCGAGTTGTAGTGTAGAAACAACGATATCATGGTATGAGCTACCAAATTGGCCTAATGATGACACGGTCAAAGGCAGGCAACCTCTGCAGAAGATTAGATCAAGTATGCTTGATCCTCGGGTAGGGAAGTCAACAACCTGGGTCCACATGCCAATATCTACGGCCTCGAGAAAGTCCTCGAACTTTATGGGGCCGGAGGGGACCGGAAACCAGCGAATGTCAGGAAGGTTGAAATCACCTGCAATTAAGCAATACTTAAAATTTAAGTCAACTGCAGCATGGAATGCTTGTGAGAGACGAAGATCGAAATCCTCACTGGCATAGGGCGGGCAATAAACAAAACCAATGAGAAAAGTGTTCCTATTTTTTAAGGTAATTTGAAGCCAGCAGCTCTCGTCAACCGCAGTAAATTGTGGATGATCTAAGGTCCGAAATTGCAGCGCTTGTTTAATAAAGATACAGCTTCCTCCACCACGACTATTACGGCGATCATTTCGAGTACAATTATAACCTATAAGAGAGAGTTCGGGGTCGGCTATGGAAGGTGTTGCCCATGTTTCAGTTACTATACCGACATCTGGACAGTGGACAAAGACTAGAGTCTGAAGCAGGGGCATTTTATTGAGCAAGGATCTGGCATTTAGAAAGAACAGTTTAAGTGGGCAAGGTGGTTGTTTTTTAGGGAGAGCGGCTAATTCATCCAGTGGTTCACGGGCCACTGAACGTTGGGGGTGGGTGCTCCCGCCCTGTATTGGAAAAAAGGTGGGATCATACGCGCCTGATGTGGGTAAATCGGAGTAAAATATGGAGGTGGAAATGACAGAAAGGGGAACTGAGCACAACTGCTAGCTATTGGGGCATGACCGGGAAATCCCTGGACAGGATACTGCAAATTATTACTATTAAGGTGACACAGAAGGTCAGGTGAGTCTAGTAGTCCAGCAGGACCCTTTGTATTGAGAGACAACTGGGGAAACGACCGTAGCGAAAATTGGCTGCGGGGTGGGGGATGCACTGCTAAGAGTGGCACAGCAGCACTATTTTTGGGCAAGAATTCTTGTATGTTTCGTTTATCGGCCTCAGTATGAGACCTGGGTGATAGCTGTAAATTCGATGTTGTTGGGGTGGGGATGTTTTTGGGAGAAATAGGCGATTGTTACGGAGTAGTTTTCGTGGAGAGACTAAATTTTTGCGGTTTTCGAGTTGTTGAGACTTTAGCCGGACTTGTCTTAAATAAATAAATAAATAAATTGTATATTTAAGGCCCAGAGGGCTCCATCATTACAAACTTAGTACCATCGTTTAAATAAATACAAAGTGGATAATTGCTGCACTATGTGAGCATCCATATGAACAGCAGAAATGAGTAGTATGGTAAACATATCCGATTCAAAAAGATTTGCCATTTTTAAAACAAAAGTCAACAATCGTTGGCATATACGTTGAACTCGAAAAGAAGCAGTCAAAAAACTCCTAGGGTTAAATCGGAGACGGAGTTCGGCGAGCCGCCAATTTAAAAAATAGGAAAAAAACTGCTTCACTAAAAATTAATAGCTAAATGCAATGGGATAGTATTGTGATGTTGCTGACTGCGTATGAGGGTTCGGGACGCTCCTTGTCGGGTGAGAGATAATATAGCAGTCAGAGCTACTGTTTATAAACACCAGTGGAGGTGAGAAAGGACGAACTCATCGTAGACAACATGGTTAAAACGAAGAGGGGACAGTAGAGGTCACAAGATCATCATCGAGATGCAACCTTGCTGACTGTATAGTCCATCACCAAAGAGGTGAAACCATCAGAACCCACCTCGATCATCAACAGATCCTGGAGACTATCGTCAGGGTTGCAAATTCGGAGGAAAGTATCAAGGTTGTCAAGAGTTGGCAATGCTAGTTTAAAAGGATGGGAAGAAAAAGTGAATGCAAAGATTGACTCTGCAGAGGATGATGGAAAATATAATTAGAGACCCATATAATATCAAGGGAGCTGCCTCTATAATATCAAGGGAGCTGCCTCTTGGAGCTAGAAATCTGCGTTGGTTTACCATGAGTAACTGGTAAACTTGTTATGGGTATGGTAATCGGCGGAGTACTGCCGTCGTGAGAACGAAAAAAAAGAAGTACTGTTTTCTTGAGATCCCAAAGATTAATCAAGGTTGGTTTCCGTGCAGAGTTAGCTGGAGCTTCAGATGGCGAAGCCGTAGATGAGATTGGAGGCAATTTGTTCAACATGGCAACAGCGGTAGTCATTTCTCTGTTGCTTGTCGACAATTATGGTTGCTGGCGACGACCAGCAACCGCAACTTAGCATAGATGGCCACAAATTAAATGTGCCTGGCATCGTTAAGTATCTGTAAATATCATATTGCAACGGTCTTAATCTTTCAGAGCATTGCACCCTGATTGTCTACAGAGCACGGACAACTAGCAGGTTTATCCTCCGAACTGTTTCAACTATTGATATTAGACTCCACCGTTAGAAAATGTAAGTAAAGCCTTGCCAGGAATACTGCTCGTTTCTATTTAGCCTTCTGCGCGCTAGTAAACGGAAGAAAAAAAAGTCGGTTCAGCACTTCTTTACTAAAAGAATTTTATCTTCGGTGGACCATAATCTGACGTACCAAGATTGCTGTGGTCTTATAAACATTGATCCCGTTTGGTTTCGCCGATTACAGAAGGGACTATTTTTACTGTTTAAGCTTTTAAATAGTCGTATATTTAATCCCCTTAACACCGTGAGGCAGCCTGACCACTCTCAGTGCAACAGTTATCGCAATATCTTTTTATTTTTTACATTAACTCACACAGGTAAGTTAATGGACAAGCAGAAAACAATTGTAACTATCGGTATTCTGCTATTTTTTACCTCCTTCTAAACGGGGTTAAAGTTAAGTAAGCTTAACTAATCTAGCTTACGAAGACGAAACTTGTATGGGGTGTTTTAGCCTCCGGCAGAAATTCTCAGGGATGGAGCAGGAAATAAGCAATCTAAGATATGAAATAGATAACTTAAAAAATCTATATCTTTTCCAAATGTTAAAAAGCTCCTGCTCGTATTAAACTTTCCACAAAGCAAAATTCGTATTCATATATAGCTTCTTCAAGCTAACATACAAGTCACATTAAACATATCGCGATTGCTGAACCCGGTAAACCAGAGGAATTTTCGCTACTTCCGAAGGGAGCCCCATCTCGTCCTAGCTCCACTCCACCAGTACTTAGTTAGGGTAGCATCAGCACTAATCTGGCTTTACCGCCCATCGCTTCATCGCTGGTAGAAGTTGCACAAACATGCGATGCTGAAGAGGTTGGCGAGTTTGTAAAGCCAAAGAGGAAAAGGTTTGAAAAGAACAACTGGTGCAGGGATATTGCTCCAGCCTGCCCAACACCCGGCTCATCTGGACCTATCAGGCCAAGTGAATTGGTTACCAGTAATCACTCAGCTGAAAGATCTGATTTAAAATTGGGTCATCGATTGAGTCGAAAACATAATCTAGTCATTAAAGGGGTCGCACAGTCAGCTTCAATTATTCCAAAGGAGCGAGTTAAACATGACTTGGATCTCCTTCAATTGTATGCAAAAACGATGCTAACGGTGGGCGAGTTCATCCACATTTTTAAGGCATATAGAATAGGGAAGCCTCTGTCAGCACCCGAATCAATTTCTCGACCAATACCTCTTAAAATCATCTTGTGAAACGAAGCACAGGCACAGCTCCTGCTACAGAGAATAGCAACCCTACGGGGCCTGCATTCTGAAGTTTTTTTCAGCCGGAATACGGGCTGAAAGAGCGAATGAAAATGAGACAGTTATTAATAGAACTGGAAACACGAAGTGCCAATGGTGAGGCACATCTCCAAATAAGAAACGGACAAATAATTCAAGTGAAAAGAGCATTTCTTCGGCCGAAAGGCAGTCACTCTGACAGCCTAACTGTCCCTTTTCAGAAATCAAAAACGTGCCCGCTTAAATTATTCATGTTAAATGCCAGCTCTCTGCTTAATAAGATGCCTTGGCTCCAGACTCTTGTTTTCATCCACCGCCCTGACATTATAATAATTGCCGAGGCATGGGTAACACCCTGTGCATCTGACTCTGAACTCAGTATTCTAGGGTATGGTTATATTCGTAACGATCGACACGATGGTCGTGACGGAGGAAGCTGCATCTATATTGAGCAGCCACTTACGTTTCTGCCGTTGCATTATCGATAATTTACCGCAGTAGAAGAGAGTTGTTGGCTCCGAGTAGTTCTAAAAGATAACTACTCTTTACTCGTTGGTTGTGTCTATCGCCCCCCAAACGCAAGCGAGGATTACTATCTTCGTCTCTCACAGGCATTTCATGCCGCAGTTGACTTAAATTGTAAGTACTGCTTGATTGCAGGTGACTTCAATCTTCCTGAAGTTCATTGGTTTCCACCTTTCGGTCCTGCAAAGTTCGAAAACTTGCTTGAGGCCATAGATACTGGCATGTGGGAACAGGTAATTGATTTTCCCACCCGAGGATCAAACATACTTGATCTCCTTTTCTGCAGAGGTTGTCAGCCATTGTCAGTTTCACCTTTAGACCCACTTACGAGTTCAGACCATGTTTAAGTTCTTCCTTCACTAGAAATCGAGGCTGATGAAACGTTTTCTTAAAAAAAGATAGTTTTTCCATGTTTTCCGATCAGCAAATATGGGGAATCACTAACACATCTTAATTCCCACGATTGGACTAACTTCTTTCAATGTTTGGATGTGAATGTTTGTACTGATACATTCTACCAAGTGCTAGGTCCACTCCTTTCTCGTTTTGTTCCCCGTAATAAAATAATTAATGTTTATTGTATATTGTATATTTTGAAGGGTTACAGGCATTGCCCTTGATGACCCTATTAATGTTAAGTTATCATTGCATGTGTACAGTCAATATAAAATGTTGTACATTTTAAAATGTTTGAGTCAAAGCATAAGATAACTTCAAATGCGTTTTCACAGCCATAGGCGAAACATTGTGGAAGAAAAGTAGAGCCCGAAAGATTTAAAAGGCTGGTTTTAAGAAAGAATAATGTCAAGGATACAGTCAACCTCCCTTTATGTTTCCGCCGGAGATTGCGTAGACTCTCGCATCGTTTTCATATACTAAATGAAACTTCCGTCTTGCCCTTGATCAAACAAATCTTTGCACAGGCTAAGAGGCTCTTTAAAGAAAAACGACTAGCTGAACAGGTTAACTTTGCCGAAAACCCTTCGTTAAGTGTTGCCAAACTCTTTTTGCGCACAGTAAAAGCGTACAGAAAAACTCAGTACCCTGTACTTCGAGACGCTTTTGAAACCATAAAGCTGACGCTAAGTTGACGGCTGATAGCTTCAATACGTTCTTGTCCAGAACTTTTAGTGAAAATTCGGTCCTTTCTTTTTAGCCTTCTGCACGCGAGTGAACAAAGGAAGATAGAATCAGTCAAGCACTTCTTTACTAAAAGAGTTTTCACTTTAGAGCACAGAAACCTGTCCTACCAACAAAGCTGTGAGCTTACAAGCCTCGACCCTTTGTGGCTTCGTAGATTACAGAAGGGACTATTTTTACTGCTTAAACTTTTAAACAGTTTAACCTTTAACACCTTACACCCTGAGGCAGCTCGACCACTCTCGGCGCAACAGTCATCGAGATGTATTTTTATTTCTTCTTTTGGCAAGCACCGTTAGATACCGTCAGTTTTTTCGGTATACGCTATAGCAATCTGGAATAAACTACCCAGAAGTATTAAAATTCAGCAAAACTATCCTTGGTTTACGAGAGCTGTCACTATTTTTCTACATTCAGGACACCTTCCACAAATTTTGGGTACGAATTCACTGTAAGCTCTCTTTGTTCTGATGGCGTCCACGGACTCTGAATCCGGTGCCGGACTTCATACTGAAGGCAATATTGCTGGCTCTGCAGTCCGTAATCGGGTTATTCCTCAGTCGACAGTGAGCAGCCAATCGCCGGCATACCTGCTGCTAGTACAGAATACCTGATCCACAACAATGAAAGGAGAAGTACTACACCGTGCACCTGTGTCAATAATTCCCTGTCCTGAACTTTAATCCGTTCAATGAGCTGCAGTTTTCCCCCTGAAAACACTATAAAGAACGATCAGGAGTTTTTTTTCACTGTCAGCTCGACCCCTACTGTATATCCCTTTTGACCTTACCTGTAAACTGGCAATAAATAAATACTTAATTAAATCATTGTTTCTTTTCAGTAAACACCTTAGCCATAAAGAATAAACCACCACAGAATATAAAAACTCTGCGAAGTTGTTCTTTGTTTAAAAGAACTATTACTAGTTCTTGCATTCAGTAAAGCTTCCGAGAATTCTGGCTGCCGACACGATAGAATCTTTTTTTTCGGTTCGACGGCGTGCACGGCATCTGCGCCCTATCCCATGTCTTACCTTGAGGGCTATGGCACCGTCTCTGCAGCATGCCCCCGGTGACTTCATCGGCAGACAGCGAGCAACCGTCTACATATGCACTCTTGCCTGGAGCAGAATCCCGGTTCCTAAAAAAGACAGAGAGACTGCAAAAAATCTGCATTTGTGAAAGTCCTTCCCCGAGCTGAACTGCTATCATCCCACAGGCAGCAGTTATTTTCTCCTGAATAACATTTAGTCAAAAAACACAAATACAGATATATATTAAGGAGATTTTGCCCTGCCAGCCCGATCCCCACTGCATTTTTTGTTTCATAATGCTTATCAACTGGCATTTAATACAATTATTATTATCATTACTATTTGTATTAAAGGTATGTCTTTTCAGACTTATTGGTTAACCTGTTTCCGTCAAAGTCTTATAGACAAGGAATGAAGTCACGATTACTTTTCGCCGTATTCGCGTAAGCAAAGAACCTTTTCGAGTTTCTTGGTATGTCTTTAAATATTTCTGACCCAAAAGCTGATCTTTCTTTTCGCAGAGATTCCGCCACCAATTTCACTTTTTCTTAAATGCGGAAAAGTGTTCGGGTTGTTGATATCTGGCGTATGTTTTCCACAGTCTTCGTCTCTTCTGGAGATTCTTTTTTATTTCCTATGTCAAACACTCGGGATGGGAGACGCGCAATCACCTTTAAGTGGACAGGAGTTCTCTCATAACTTCTGAATCAAGTTACAAATGAAGAACCAGACAGCGTTGTAAATGGTCCATAGCCAATTTGATTTTGTCCACTTTGTTGAATAGACTCTGCACATCTGTGTTCATAATTGACATAATGTTTTTATTCTCTCGATCTCTGATATTGTTCGTTGTTTCTTGTGCCTGGAGATTATTGCTGTTTATTTCCCAAGATATATTCAGTCCCCTGTCTGGGTTTAAATCTATAGGAATTTCGTTGGGCTGTTTACCGGCGTGGTTGCCGTCAATTTCAGTGGATTTTCCCATAAAATCGAGCGTAACGTTTAAAAGATTTGTTGTCTACAATTTTCAATTTTATTTCTCCATAGTATTGAAGTCTTTTCAATTATGTTACCAGTCTCCTCATTTCCATCCGATCGGTGGGAGACTAATCCGGCTGAAAAAAACATTCCACTCGTTGTTGGTTATATTCTTGCAAATGTTCGACACTCCCGTTTAGTCGGATGAGCTTCCACATCTTATTTCCTCATCCAAAGAAGTTTTGAAGATCGCGTTTTATCCACAGCAGTTAAATGTTTGTTTTCTTTTATTTTAGTTGTCAGCTTAGAGTAACCATTCTTTCAACCAACGAACGGAATGTACTCCAGTTTATATCGACGATTCCGCGTAATGTATTTGTGTACGGTATTGCAGAGTTTTACATGCGTCCGCTTGAGTAATCTCCCTTACAGGACGTGAGTATATCTCCGCTCTGACGCCCTTTCCCCTGTCTTTTAAACAGCCTTAACCAGGCACGGTTAATTCACGGTCATCCATGTGTTCAGGTTTCTGTTTTTAAGGTGTCGTCTGGAGCTAGCTCACGGAGGTTGATCTGTAAATCTGTGAGATAAGATATTATAAACAGCGTAGTGGTTTACATAAAAATGATATTTTGATGTACGACGATGTGGCATCAATGTACCTCGAGCCTTTGTTTAATATTTCGGATGCGCTGATATCTGAGTAGGACCTGGCTTGCATGGTTGTTGTACATAATTAAAATATTTTCCTACCTTTAAGCCCTTTTCTTAGTTCTGTACCAAATAAACGACGTTTTGCCATATTGGCTATCGAGTAGCCTACTTGAAAAATGTGTGATAAATCCTTATGCCGTAAAGTGCCTGAAGTGAATGAGCTTAGTTTGCTGGCAACCAATCAGCCAAGTTTTGGTAGATGAGGAATCGGTCGATTTTGTCGAATTGCCTTCCCATTTTTCAAGGTGGGAGGCTATGAGAACTTAAATTGCCTCGGTGGGTTCCAAAAGAGTGGAAAGTAGACTTCTGTAAAGCATTGGGTTTTCCGAAAGCTGTGCCTACATTTTCAATTGCTATTGAGATTTCATTCTTTAAAAGATGTGGGGCTCGCATCTTCAACTAAAATGCATGGACCGTCGTCAAAATCCCTTTTTCGGTTACTAAGGAAACATTATTCAAATGCTGCTCTCCGTTTCCCTCGGTGATTTAGCCAACAGATTTATTTTTCCTAGGGCATTCTGGTTTCCTTGCGGGCCATTTTCGTCAAATTAATACAGGGGAATTGGAACGAACAGATATTTTTTGCTGTAAATAGATTTTGTGGTTTAAGGGGTCAAAGAGTTCTCGTGGAACTAGGAAACCTACTATAGCTCGATGAAATTATTACAGGCTATAGATTCAATTTACAAAAGAAACACCTGAAAATATGAAAATTGTTGATAAATCATATTATGGACACTATTTTGCCGATTTGTAACTTTTTTATTCTTCGTTCCCAGTTTTTGTCAACCTTCGGACCATTCGAATTTCTATGCCTATTGACAAACTAAACAACAGTGCATATTATGTAACTTCCGCCTTTGAAGATACGGTTTGAAATTCCAGTTGCGCTACACGTTATCGCGCAATTTGTACGCATGATAAGCAAATTGAGTTTTAAAAAATTCCTCAGTTTATGCGTTATACAGCATGTGTCCACATGTTTTGACACAAACAGCCGAATGATTAATTTCAAATAATTTTCCTTTGTTAATCTAACTGCTTCGAGTTTTCTTTAAGGATATAAGAATTTTATTCCCTAAGAGATATTTGTCTTTAGACATTAAAATCAATATATATATATATATATATATATATGATATATATATATATATAGTCCACAGCTTTTTTTATTGAATTCATCCACAGTTATGCAACTACAATGACGAATTCATCATATGAATTGTAAATCCATCTCAGATTTGAAAAGCATTGCGCTAATATTCATTAAATTAGGGGAGAGATAGGTCGTTTGCAGCAGATTATGTTTGATTTTTCTGACCACATTAAACCATTTCCCATTTTTACAATAAGCTGATATTCATTATGCACGTGCATAGGCTTTTCTTTTAGTGATACAGTGTAAATGTTCTCCTTTTTGGCTTATGTTGAATGATAGAGTATATTCATATCGTGAAGTAAATGCAAATGTTTGACTGTTTTTTTACTGTTAAGGTCAGCGATGACACCCATGTACTCATTTAAGAATCCATTTTCTGTAAAAGTACCTTTGCCATTATTCATATATAACCAGAGTTATGATAAACCCAGAATCTTTCGTGCTCAGCTCCTGCCACGTCACCTGACGACGACAAAACGATATAAAGTTGATTGTCAGATGTCACCTTTCTCTTCTTATTCCATTCCTAAGCCATGACGGAATTAGATTATAACCCAACTTACCTTACTCCTCTTATAATAATTACTGTTCATTGGCTGCTCAAACATTTTCTACGTTACCTTCAATTATATTACAATACAGGCCTGATGATGGATAATTAAAAATGCGCGCTTCCCAAAATTGACTTTTTGAAAGTTGTTTCCTAAAAGTTAAGTAATCTTATTGCTCAGGCCATCATTTAATGTTGGATACGCAGCACGAATGTGAAACGAATAAAACTAGGTCCTTTAATTTTTTTAAAAATCTGTCACTTGGCAGGAAAAACCGCTTAAGAGGATGAAAACAAATATCATGTATCTTTCGACCGCTAGACTGAACTACTGATAGAGTGTTAAAATTCTGTGATTGTATATGTATAAAAGTTTATTCTCTGCTATTTGTTGGTTTGACAGGTATGCCATAAATAAACCAAGGTTTCAAATACGTGGTCTCTGATGGTATAACCCTTAATGTCAGGCATATTTTGAATATGTTACTCATCAAATATTATGTGCTTAACTAAGAGGCACAAAGACAAAATAATGCATATGATCCAGGCAAAACAATTAATTTTCTACATTAAATATCTTTCCCCTGCTCTTAATCATTACGTCCATGAGCAAATTCCTTGACGCCGTAAATTTAATTCGCTTGAATGATAATTAAGTTATCCATTAGAAAGATAAGTAACGCAAACTCTACCTGTCTTCGTTTGTTAGAAACTTTAAGCCACTTCGTTTGAATTTTTCTTCTTACTCTGAAATGCCGATAAATTAGATGACTACCATGTCATTACTTGATGATGAAAAGAATGAGCGTCCGCGTAATCAACATGAGGGATAATGACGGGAAACCAACTTTTCTACATGAACGTCAATTTTTAGCCCAACATTAAAAGGACTATAAAATGTAGCAGTTTTGAAATCCCTGGTTGGGACGAGGTAGAGGTCGCTTATTAAATTGAATGATCCAATTCTCACCATTGCAGGCTTCATGATTTTTCTGGCAAATAACTTCGTTATGTGCCACATACTAATGGAAAATATTCCATGGAAGTACGAGTAGATTAATAATAAGACCAAAATGTCTATGCACGTCCACTTGGTGCGGTCAAGCTAGTTAATATCGCTTAAATGTTTAAAATTACCTCGAATAACGAACTTACGGCATTTATTTAGAACACAAACCAAATTTCACTGCAAACATAAGGACGGGATTGAACTTGGTCTTTCCCTCCATATACGCCGTCATACTGATGGTGAAAACATCAAAAGCCTTCCACCATAGAAAAATTACTTATACACTGATGATAACGAACGCATTCAGTTACTGCATGATTGTTTGAAGAAATAGAGGATGCAAAATGAATAAAAATTAAATTTTGCCATGCACTGTTATATTTTATTCAGAATGCCCTCATCGCTTCTATTCGCTTTTTCTCTTTGATTTGATCAAGGTTTAACTTTCCTTAAAGAAATACTAAGAAATGCAACCTTTGTTTTTAATTAGCAACCATGACTAAAAACTTGATGCCTCTTTATTTTTAGTTCCCATACGCACGATGGGTCCTCCTAATCAGAAGGTATATAATTAATTGCACATTAAGTACGTTTTCAAATGTAGCCGGATCCACCATTGGTTGTGCTAATGAAAAAAGTATTAAAAGAATATGATCGTATGTGTGATTTATTCGGAACTTCAACGTGCCCAACTGTACGGAAACCAATAAAGGATTGCATCGAAGAGAATCGTCTTCTATTTCGAGTAACACATTTGGACTTTCTTACGACCTCTTTCTCAAGTTTGTGGTTGATCCACAGGATCGTAGACCCGTGGACTACTGGACTGATGCTAAGTTTGTAACCTATTTGACCCTCGATGTTGAAAAGAGGGAGGCCTTTGCGGCCAAGCAAAAGAAAGGCAAGGTGTTGAAGACCAATAAGCCATTGGTCCGAGTGCTCCCTCTCCTGGAGGCCCTACGGAACACACGCTACTGCGAAATACGTGAACTGATCGTTTATGATGTTCTTATGGATCACAGCGATTTGATGAGTTTGGTAAATGTGTCTGTCAAACATTTTCAGATATTTTAAGGCAGCAATCACTGCAAAGGGAACATATAAACTAGAAATTATTGAACTAATTAACTGCTTTATTGATGCCAAGGGTCTGGAAGTTTTCGTACCAACTTTAAATAGCACGCATTCACTGAGCACCCTAATTCTGGATTTTAATGAGTATGTTCAGAGGAAAATTTCTCACTTTTGGAAGGTTTGGCGATGATGGATGCCACGTGCTGTGTGAAGGTCTGATGCAGTGCAAATGGTTAATAACGTTGAGCGTGCGATTCTGTGATCTTCACAAGCAGAGTGGTCTTTGGCTTGGTAACCTAATATGTGAAACTCCAATAAGGTCAGTCTGTGTATTCTGCTCTTTCCATTTTAAACTTAGCTATTTGAGCTTTCTAATTAACCTGAACGACTGAAAATTGCTTATTGTTTTTACTGATCGATTATCTGAGTAGCATCAAAGTGGCTTTAAATAAATACAAATTTGCAGATCACGCGCACGTATGTTTAAACATCTCCTGCCATTGAAACATTTTGCAGAAGTGAATTCAACGAGTTATCAGCAACCCTCTAGATGGCGATTCTATTCTTCAAATTTATACATATAAAGGAAATACAGGAAATGCCCTTGAACTCTACAGCACACATGGTATGAAACAATGAGAACCTGATTTACAATAAATTATGTGCTGTGTTTTTAGAAGGAAACTGGAGGGGCGACGCTATTGGCCAACCCTCCACACCACTGTTTGCGTACGATATCAGATGTATTAAGTCCTTTTATGCATATTATTTCACTCAGAACGATCAATAAAACCGAATTGTACCTGTATATGGTTTCTAATATTTGACGCCTCAAAACCGTAAATGTTCAATTTGACCCTCTGATTAGATGGAGACATGTTTTAAATTAATCAGAGCTATCAAGGCTTGGAAATGTTCCCTCGTTCTAGGAAGATTTGATTGATACATGATTTACTGCCTACATATCGTTAAAATAATATGAGAATAGATTTTGATGGTCTAAAAATTTTCACTTTTATCGCAGTGTGGTTTGAGTTGCATAGCCTAAATTTCAACATTACTCATGACGATTGGTTATTAACACGTTAATTTTAAGGTCCAGAGAGAGCCTATAGTTTCGATTCCCACCTGAGTCTGCCATGTTGTTCGCTGCGTTGGGCATATAAGCGCTTTTTCTGTTAAACTGATTTACACTGTCCTCCTATTTGCCATTTTAAACAAGTAAACATTTTTCCATTGATAAATCGCTCAGATTTGTAAATAGCGATTATTCCCGCCTTTTCAAATCATCTGCCTTACCTGAACTTTTAGCTCTGTTAACAAAAACACTTCCTCAGTTTATGAGCTGAACTGCAGTGAGACTGGGTTATCCTATCCGCATGGACAAAGTGAAACTTTATGTAGGATAGGTTTTCTTAAAAATAATAGCTCGTACGTACGTTTCCCCCAGTGTGTTTGGTCAAATAAACTAAAAAACTTCACATGCACTTAACTGTCTCATCCTAACATTAAATAAGTTAAAATGGTTTATAAATCGTCATGTTTGTGTGCTTCATTTTTAAAAATTTCTGAAAATGTTCAGATTTTCCAAAAATGATACCCTTAAAAATTTCACTATGCCTTTCAATTTTGCCTGCGCAAAATCTTTTAATTCATTTTTACTCTTTCTCCACCTCTAATCGCAATACACTGACGTCAGTGGCTAAAACTGTACCTAGTTAATTGAGGTATGGTCCATTCTCTCGCTTTTATGCTCCAAAGATAAAGCTGTAGATTTTAAAAGTAGGATCCCTATTTTTTACCCTTATCGTTTTTAAAATAGGTTTTTAGGGTACAAAATTAATGCAAAGCCACAGAAAAATGAGCATTTGTTAAAATTTTTTACACCTTCATCCACAATGCTAGAATAACGTTGCACTTGCCAATATTCAAGTAAGGACTGATAGCGAATCAAAGCTTACCGTTTGCTGTCACAAAACCTTCCGTAAGAGTTCGCTTATAAATAGACCAGTTGCAAGCACTACAGACAATGCCGCAATTTATACTAAGTTAATATGTTAATTGCGCAATTTCCTTGACATCCAGAGCCATATTCATGTGGTTGCTGCTCAAATATACACCTTTATAATTTGTGTGGTGAAAATCCGTACACTGAAGTGTATTGAAGTGAATAAGGAAGGTAAATCCTGAATGTCTGTTAGTGGTGAAATCACTTAAAGTCATTTAGAGGTAGTGTTTAGGTGACATACACTGAATTTGCCCCCGTCTTTCAATATCACACAATTACTACCTGGTAGCACTCTCGGATAGCTCTTTGCGTAAGAGTGGTTTTAAGAGGGAAATTATGCAAATACTATAATGACCTACGAACTTGTCCTCATGGCAGATTTATCCTGGCAGCTGTTAACCGATAAAAAGCCTTCTTTAACATTTCCAACCAAATTATATGCCCTTCAAATAGATCATTAATAACAGCGGATTGTACATACGAGTGTTCAATTTAACTTCATTCGGGGATCAGGCTTCAGTGGAGAGATGCAATCAAGTCTAACCCTTAGCTCTTTTGTATAATATTTGGCAACTTGGAGAAAAATTCAATATTTGAAGAAAAACACAACTGCACAAAAGCCCATGAAATAAGTTATGAAAACCCAATCGCAGCAAGATAATCAGTAGGATTAATGGGACCAAACGGTTAGTTCGAAGGAGTGCCTAAGACAGCACCTTTTAAGCGATTAGTGCTGGCGATCTTGTCAGTTCCGCGTTGGCAGAGGAACCTATTTTTTCCCTCGAAAAACATTCTGGGATGCATCGCTCTAGGGTGGTTTCAATGGCTCACGAACCCGATCACATTGGGAGTAGACGCGAGAACATGTCTTCAAGTACTTTTCGAGACAATACTGAGACACCATTGGTGTTGGCAGAACCGGGGAGAGAGTTTCCGCATGAATTAATGGAGATGGTGCATAATATTGGTCGGATCTCCGTTCGCATAGCAAGGGGCCGAGAAAATCATTTCACTGGAAGGACGAACAATGATGTCGAAACCAGGTCAAAGGCGGAACAGACGAGGCCCGGCTTGAGAGCCGAGCGGGTTTTCAGCCAAATTAAGGAAAAATGGTCGATCCAGTCCTCCGGATACTCTTTGGTGTGGGGGTGATGTCTTTAGCTAGCTTTGAAACCGCTCTTACATCCCGTAGGAAGCCTTGTGTTAGTCCGTCGCTTGGATCCGTGTACAGTCTAAAAAGAAGACGATGGACTAGAAGAAATGTGATACTAACTGGGCGCTGTGATCGGTTTAGATGTAAATGAAACGCAAAAGATGGCAATCCAATGACCGAGGAACGCCTTGACCAGCATTGCAGCCTCAACATGCGACAGAGGAACGGCTTTTAGTAACCGCGTGAAACGGTCAATGCAGTTGAGAGGACAGAAACAGCCGTTGGAAATAGACAGGACGTCTGCAACATTCAGGCGGATGTGGCTGTACCTTGCATTAAAGTCAAGGAGGATGGCGATTGGGGCTTTTGTGTACCACTGGATCTTGCTTTGGTGATATCCGGGACACGCTCGGGCCATGTTTTGAGTTCCTGGTACACCCTAGTTCAGACAAGGGGTTTGGAGCCCAGCTTGACAGTTTCTCAACATCCAGGAAGAAAGAGAGGTTGTGCAGGGAGGATAGGAACTTGCACCAAAAGGCCGCTGGAAAAATCCCAGATAATGATGCCTCCTGCCGTACTCACAGGGAGGTCCTGAAGTTTGAGTTCGTAAACTTCCTCCTCAGAGGGGGAGAAAAATCGCGGCATTTTTTGGCGGCCGGTTTGGTGGGTTCGATCGCGGGAGAGTTATAGATAAGTGATGGAGTACCTGGATAATGTGCCAGTCACCATAGTCCATCGTCCATCGGTATGACCGATATCCGAGGTGAACTGTCCTCAAAAATGTTTCATGAATAAGTAAACGCTCCGAAGCACTTTTTCGACTTTACTATAGCACACATGGGTAGGTGATAATGTTCTTCAGAAAAAAGCTAGAGGTTGAACCTATCCTGTGAAGAGCTGCTGAGCAACTGTATCTACTGCAGCAGTTGAGGCGGCGACCAAGAGGGTGATAGGAGCATCGGAAGTAAAGTTGGTCAGGATGATGCCGTATGCTAGAGGATTTGTTTAACTTATTGAACGTAGTGATGACATTTATTTAGAACTCTCACAAAGCTTTTGGATGGAGAGAAGGTTCCTGAGGGGCTTAATGGTGGCAGCATAGCTCGAGAGAAACTGGCAGTCCTAGTCCATCATGCCAAGAAAACGCTGCATCTCACGCTTGGAAGTAGGGGACAAAAGTCCACGGGTAGCCACGCCCTTCGCAGGAAGAGGGTGAATGGCAGTAGAGTCGATCACTTGTCCGAGAAGCTCGAGGGAGGAATATGGATTGGGAAAAAGGTTAAATTGTTGAAAACTGTCCAACACCATTTAAAAATGCCCATTTTTCACCGTTGGTGGAGGTATACATCAAGAGGTACTCAATATCAGTGTAGACAAAATGTAGGCCACGAAACACCCTTCCTATGAACGTATGAGCTGATTAGCAAAAATGAGCAACGCTGGAGAAAATTGCTCAAAAATATTAAACAGGACGTCCTCCAAGGTAAACCAATAGTGTAAGGAACCAACAACACATAATATGTGCGCGCTGGTCGGAAGTCATTGCTTGTGTTCAGAAGCAAAAGTGTGTCTTTGCTGCTTTCGGGATATATAGATAAGGATTAGAACAAGAGCGAACGTCAGGGGACTAAGGGTCTGGGTGTTGTCCAACGGGACTCCCTGGTAAGCGTATCACTCGTTTCCTCCACTCGTGCACCAGTCGACTGCCTGGGCCTCTGCCAACGGGTGATCGGATCGGGTGCAGTAATTGACTCGTCGTAAGGGCCTGCGTCGAAGACGTGTAACATGAGCACATATGGCATTCGTTACAGACTCATACAATCTCAGCGCGCTTCGAAAAACGTGTGCCATGATCCACTTTGGGTTGCGTTTTGTCCCAATGCTTCTGCGGTCCGTTCCTTGTGTGGGGAACCAACACAGGCTATTTTTAAAATAGCGTACGACAATATCTACTGTATTACCCACGGTATGGCCGGCGCATGAGTGTGATTTGTGCGCGAATTAGTGTGGAGTAGGGCAGACTTGTGCGGCATCATCATATGTTCCCTTCCCTCATCCATCTTTCTTTGTTTCTTGGACTGCTGCCAATCAACTGAATCTCTCGGTCAATCACAGGACTGAGAGGCTGTGTTGGCTTCTTCCTACGGTCATCTCTTTGACATTCTTACTGCTATGAGATCAGAGCCGCCCCCTTTAGAGATCTTATGCACGTAATGGGGTCCCCTTTACTACGCGTAGATGTACCGCTTCGCATGTGCGGCCTCTAATCCACTGCAAGAATATCAATAAACTCTATTTTAGTGGAAAAGTTGTGCGGTTCGAACATCTTGTTTGTTTCGTTAACCTCAAGATATGACGTGATCGGCTGTTTTGTAGGGATCTTAAAAATATAACACTCCAGGAACGCAGGTGTAAGCACAGCAAAGAAAGCAGGAGATCTTTGACAGGAGTTAAGCAGAGAGTTACTGACAAGTCACACTGAAACATTAATGTAATAAAACGGTAGAAAATAGGTACATCGGTTGGCAAACACAAACATGAGGCAGTGTCGTACAAAAATTCTATCTGACTGCGGCTGTTACTGAGAAGGAAAAACTGAATGACCAGTTCCTATGTGAGAAACATATGCCTCTGACGGAAATAGACTCCACATAGCTGGTTACCATTTTTAATGATTAGAAAACAGAAAAGCAAATAAGGGTTTGCAAAGAAAGAATCCTAATTCAAATGTTTTATATTTGGTTCTCTGCTCGAATATTTATGCGTTTTTTTCATCGTAGTCTTTACAAATTGGTTTTAACTATAGTAGGGTTCGGTCGAAGTTTTGCTTTGGTGTACAGATTTGTAAGTTTGGAAACCAGCGTCTGGTGTGTAACGGTTATGATTTGCCAAACTCTGCTGGACTATACTTCCGATAGAGCTACAAAAGACAGTATGGTAATAAGAAGCATTGGAGTTTGTCACAATTGAGTACCTTGCACACGTGATAACAGGGTTGGGACGATAAAGAGAGTCACCTGCACGCACTACCAGCAGGAATCCTCTTGGGATCGTAAGGCTGAAGCAGACTGAAATATCGAAAAAGATATTATCTGAATAACGTACTGAAAAGCCGGTAAGTAGTTGATTTTGCTAAGGTTTTCTGATAACTTAACTACTTCAAGTTGCCTGTAAGTACCGTGCCCCTCCAAACCACAGAAACTTACCGCGACAACGGAAGGTATTCTGAATAACATGCTCATTTTTTAAAGCATTATCTGTGTAGAGAACAGACAGGCTTCAGAAATGTTTATCAAGACTGCTTCTGAATTTGGCGAATGGACTCATTAGACGAAGGGTAAAAATCGTTTCAAAATTTCGCTTTTCTCAACTAAGGATTCAATTGCATGGAAACTGACCGTTTAAAGTCAAGTGCAGTATGTGCAGGTAATAAAAATAATAATTGAAAAGAGGTCAGTCTGAATATTCTGACGGAGAAAGTTTTTTCCTTGAATTTCCAATGCGGGCTAAAAACCACAGGTCCTTCAGATTGTTTCGAAAAGTCCTTATTGCGAAAATATGTTTGGCATATTGTGCTCTATATTTTTTCAATGTAAGAAACGTAGACTGAAGTATGAATAGCCGTAAAAGGACATAGTTCGTGGGCCCTACATAAGTCCTTTGATAGTGCACACCGTAAAAAGAAGCATACCCTTTTCAGTAAATCGGAAAATGTATCTTATTACTGCCACTCAGTGAATTCATATAAAAGGACTGTTATCGTCTTGCTGCATAAAAAAATATCCCTTTGAAGTTTTAACTGGGTTGGATTATACATGCATAGATACCGAAGCGTGTTTGTCTCTCCAACTCCGAACAATGACTCAATTTCTTGCGGTTAATGCTGCTTTTACATAAAAAAACTATAAATGCATGCTTGTTCATTCCAGGGAACTGTACGTTGACGGAAATTCATTGGAAGCGGAAGGCGCGATTGCACTGCTTTATCAGTTAAGTGAAGCAGCAAACCAAGAGGGCATTGAACGTGCCGACGCCGAGAGGGCTAAAATCGAAGCAGCGCTAGCAGCTAAAAATGGTAGGTTTTTGTAATATCGAAATCTCCTTATGCTGGCTTAAGGTCCGTGAGCAACCGGTGTTTACAGTCTTGCGAGAGAAAAAGAATGGAAAAATAGGATTTAAACTCACTCTTCCAACACTAAACGACTTTATAGGACGTTCTTAAGTGTTTACTTACAACCTGTTTGGTATTCTGCCACCTCATCAGATATGTGCATAATCTGCAATGCCCGAATCAAACAGTGAAACAAAATCATTGATAAGTTACCCATTTCGGCTGGAGAGTATTCACCTGACAAAGGCGCAGCTTAACTCGTCATAAAAACCTGATCTAAATACACTAAAACTCAATAGTTCATGCACAAAAAACACTCAGTCAGTGGAAAACAAAATTATCTCAGAGGAAACCTTGCTTCAGATCGGGATTCGAACTAAACTCTACTCAGTCCACATACATTTCCTTCAGTCTTACTCCGGCGAATGTCTTGTAGGTCATGAACGCGTGCTAATTAGAAGAAGATTGGTGCTAATAGACAGTGACCTGTATTCTGTCTAGAGAAAATGTACAGGGTGGAGCGTTTCGAAAGGTGAGTGTCAGTTTTATATCAGCCAAACAGGTTGAACTGAATTGAAATAAGTCAGGATATGGTCTCCCTCCACGCTGTTTGACAGTTCACGCGTTGATGTCTAGGGCTAGATAGTGTGACACGTGAGAAAGTGCTGGCATGCTGGCGTAGACGGCCTGCACAAAATAAAATTAACATGGGGCGGACACGGAGAGTAGGAGCCAAGTTGGGTTAGTCAATGCAGATGCAAAAAAGTTTGCCTGTTTTACTCAGCATGTGTGGACTGCCCTATGCATGCTTCGTGGGGGTTCAACTGAATTATAACCTAAGGAGCACTTATTGACCTCTTTAAATGCCCGTCATGGTACATTTAAACTCTCACCCGTGATACGAGGCTTATAATTGTACAGTGCGAAAAAATCGCACTACAACGAATTTAACAAATCTATAGTGATTGCATGAGAAAACACGCAGCAGCATTCCGACCTGCTATCAGTTGGCCTTCAGGCACAACTCTCAAGATGCCTATCTATGGTTCAGTGTCCTGTCTTCCGATTCAGGGCTCCCTCACTAAAGCGCCGGTGTTTTTTTTCCTGGGGTTGTCCTTCATGGTACTTGGATACGGCTGTATTGATGAGAATGAATGAAATGCAAGCGCTGATTTCTTTCCCTTTTTGATATTTATACTGGCTATGCATCGTGTCCGCAAAACTCGTGAAATTTTTATATGCATATGCGATTACGTTTTTGGTTAGCAAATGTACATTATGGCCTGGCACAATATTAATTAACATGAAACCGAGTCCCAATGTAAGCGTTAAACAGAAGTATACTAGCTGCTGATCCAATAGTTACAGTAGCATGCTGCGAATATACTTACGCAAAAGTAATTATTGAATTATTCCGTGAATTTTAATTGGTTTTTGATGTTGTAGAAATTTGAAAGTGATTCTTAAAAGTATGTCAGTCATTCGCTTCTGAAAAATATAACAGCTAATGCGAGTTTTAAACACAAATGGGTTTCTGCTTGTTTCTCAGATGTCCGGTTCAAAGCTTATGAATGTTAACTAAAACCAAATTCGCATAATTCTCTGTGTTCCTCACAAGGCAGCTTCTGGGTGGTCATAAAAAGTCGTGATAGTGACAGCTGCGTTTTGTACTAGCTTTCGCTAATAATCAAGTAAACATTCCAGGGCTTTTTATTTGCAAGTCTTTATTTGAATCTAATTCACGCCATTCACACAAGTGTGATATTTGAATAGAGCATAACAAATGAAGGATTCTTTGATATCCGTTAGGCAATACGGTTGGAATTTAGCAAGTTAAAAATAACGGAAATAAAATAATAACCTCGGGAGTTTTTTGCTCCATACTTGTTAAAGGGGGATGACAAAAGTATTTCTGAGTAAGGCCCTCGAGGATAACCAATCGAGAATAACGTCGAGAATAACAAAGCACAGACCCAAATGTAACTCTTCCCCACAGCAACTCTGAATTACACCAGGGTAACTGCCTTAGGCTTAATTTACATCCAAAAATTGGTTATTATCGAATTTTCTCCCAACTACCAGGCCATTGCAGCTAAACTACCTTTCAATAATTAAGAAAAATATGAATCTTCCAGCATATTAGCATATCCTAAGATATAAAGAATCTTCCATCGGACGAAATTACTGACACTTATAGCAGCTAGAAATCCTATGTACACGGTTTGAATTTTCTCTTAACTACACAGTGTGTCCAGTTTAAAATTTCTTAGCTGTATCGATGTTATCAGATAGAACGCACCACAACTTAATATGAGTGGCCGTTATAAATTATAGATTTA
Organism: Schistocephalus solidus; assembly: GCA_017591395.1. Classification (NCBI taxonomy): domain Eukaryota; kingdom Metazoa; phylum Platyhelminthes; class Cestoda; order Diphyllobothriidea; family Diphyllobothriidae; genus Schistocephalus; species Schistocephalus solidus. Next base: position 98,362 of record WEDG01002817.1, on the reverse strand, counting down.
TTTCAATACACGCGATCTCCTTCCTATCACTGTTTGCATTTATTTACCCTGGGCAGTAAGCAGCTGTTAATTGTGCTTAGAAGCATAGGTTTGGGTTTACGGTGTGCAAAAATATATGGTTGGAGTTTTTTGACCTTAATATTCAAACTATCAAACAAATTAGTCATTGCAGTCTAAAATATTCCAGTTCCACGATGTTCCTTTCTGTTATCATGCAAGGGAAAACACGAGGAACACTAAAATATCTTCCAGTAATTTCGTACATTATTTTAAAACGACTTGTACCTAAAGTCACAGGTAGTACGCTAAGGTTGCTTGATTAAACTACTCATTACAGCAAAGACTCGTCGCGTTGACCTGGATGCTCCTCCTGATGATCCCCCACCACAACCAGCCAATGCATCGAACGTGGGCGATGGAGAACTTGTCGAAATGAATACTAATGCTGCCATCGGTAAGCAAAAAGCATTGTAGAGAGGATGAGGTCAAGTATGTTATTTCATGAGAAAGATTAGATTTATTGAATTGGGGCATGTAGGTTATATAAGGCTTGAACGATCTTGTCTGCCTTTGCGGAGGTTCATTCAGAATGTCTACGAAAATAATTGTATTGGGTTTTTAGCGCACTTTTGGGCGGCCCATAGCTTACCAGCTTAGTTATTGAACACAACAGAAAGCAAAGTCACACTAATCTGTAAGAACAGTGTTGAGAGTTCACTGATGCATGCTGAGTGTGATACAGATGTTCTAACTAATAACCATTGTTGCTTAGGTGCATACTTTGGTCATTAACCGAAGTCTTCACTTAATATAGTATACAACATGTTTTTCAGCATTCGGCCAAAGTAGTTGTTACTGCAGTTTGTGGCTAATTCTGGGGTCACCATTCCAAGAGAGATGGGTTGTCTGAATCAAGCGAATCGGACTGACATGGGAATCCATTGTCATAACAAATCGGCGTTGCCCACCTAAAAATAAACCTGTCACGGTCGAATTTGTCATGGCGTGCTAAAAAAGTCGTTTGGAAGGTTGCCAACAGATGAGATGACTCGGTATCCATGGGCGCCCCTTGAAGTGACTGGAGGCTTAATTGAGGCTGCAATGGTTTCATCCTAATGTGGCCTTTTTGACACTCTCAGGCATACAAGATCTGAGTCGCTCTGCTGCATGATGTTGCGACACGTACAATAGCTGTTAGGCTTTGGTAATCACTGCAGCTGTGCCATTATCCGTCATTTTGACTTTTTCTTGCCCTTGCAACCAATTGAGTGCGGGACAAAATCGTATGTAGTAGATGTAACGAAAGTCTTCCCCACCATAAATTAATTCGGGTGCAATTCATTGGCACTGCATCTAATCTGTCTAGCACATGATGGATTCCGTCGCTTGCGATGATTAGTGTCTCCAGTCACCCAAATAAAGTTCAGTTCGTCTGCAGTGTGAGACCAGCAAACTTTGTGGGGTGTGTTAACTAAGCGTATGATTGTTGATTGACCGAAATAATTAGGTTACTGGACTTCTTTACTTTGAACTGGCAAGTGCACCGCCAAACTCATCTCTAAGCATTCTTTCTCACTGCACAATAACCATCACACACTAACCAACACACATATTTTTAAAGTGGTTAAAACTCTTGGCAACTGTTGGATTAATCGGATCATATTGACCAATTGTCAGTCGGTAAGGATAAAATTACGCTAATTATTATGACGGCGAAGTGTAGTTAGCTTGGGGAACGAAATATACATCTGCGTGACATTCATGGATTGTGAACATTGCCGGATCAGTCAGCATATTAAATCGCAGGTATATATAGGCAGAATGACATTACCAACAGAAATAAGGGAGAAGGAAATGGTTATTTCTGGCTTATTAGTTACCATCAGCCAGTCATAGCCAACCTTATATGTTACAACACCTTTGGTTCGAACCTGTGACCTGTTAGTCAGAAGTCCAATGCCGTAACCACTGTGCTGATTCGAGCATCAAGTGTTGCAACATTAGGGGTTGGGTATAGCTAGCTGATGACGGTTAAAAACCCATACATCGCCATTTCAGTTTCCCTATTCTTGGTTGGTTAGGTCTTTCTGCATATATATAACTTTCCTCTTGAAGTTGAAGCCTAGTCTACAAAGGAAACGGGATCAACAATATCTTTTATTATATTTCAATTTGCAACCGCAGGAGTAAAGCCTTTCTTGGAGTACTCGGCCTTGCTCTGCTGAAAGGTTTGGTTTGCAATTCACTAATAAATGCCCTCATAACTCTTGAACAACTGTGTGAGCAATCAAACCGAAACTTCGTAAACCGACTGGAATGCAAATGAGAAAGGCATGGGACAGGGCTCTCCCGTTAATCCAGGTCATTTTGGCAAAAGTTCAAGGAAATTTAAATAGTAGCATGTCCTAACTCTAACTCAATCTTTCACCCTAACCCTAAGCTGCAACCTTACCTTGAGCTGAACCCAAATCAAAAAATTACCTCTAACCCTGGCTTAACACTAGCGCCCAAACTTAACAGTAACTTTCATCTCCTTGGAAAGTACTGCAAGGTCCGGAGTCGGGGTGTTCCTTTTCCCATGTCTCGCCCGTTAACGTTCTGAAGTGCGACCAATTTGCCCATGGGTAATTACGTCTTATATAAGGATGACCTTGCGGCAGCAATTTAGAATGTAAAGTAGACTTTTACTCTTAACTTGTATGCAGTTATCATCATGACATCCACATGGCAGGCATCTATTGCTTCCACCATGGGCACTTTAGGTAATGAAGTCAGGGTTTTGGATAGCCAGGGACACTAGCCACAAGGATGAATCAACCCGAACATGCCTGGATCAAACTCGGGAGAAAATTGGCAGAGAGAGTCTTCGTGATTGGGCATGTTGCAAGTACGTTTGGTTTCTGGAGAAACGCAAGTGATAACCTGATTACTTAGTTTCTAAGAGTGTATGCAAACTTGAAAGTTTCAGGTTAAGGCACACTTACTACGAATCGTTGACCTGAGGTCCGTCTGAACTTATCCAAGTTTAGCTGTGAATGGCGTGAGGGATGACAAGCGAGGTAAACAGCATTCTAGCCATGTTTCCTGCTCTGGATATCTTACCTCAATCGTTCGATCCAAACTGCAAATTTTCCTATTCAGTCTATAAATACTGTTCAAGAAATGAGTCACTTTTTCAGGTGGTAAAAAAAAGAAAGCCTCAAAACTACCGCCGTCAGGACCACAAATCAGCATTTTGCACATGTCCGAGAACGCAATAAATCCCCTCGGCCGAGGTGGAAGCTTCGCTCCAGTTCGGGCAATGCAGCTACTTAGATCGTACGTTTCCAACTTGCAGGAGTCATATTTTATCCTAAATTTCGCGTTGATCACTGTTCACATAAAACCTAAAGATCCAGTAAGTTCTTTTACAGAGAAATAAGAAATCCCCCAGAGATTGGCAGCATTTTTTCAAAAATGCAAGGAATATTCACCTCGAAAATGTCAGAATATTAAGGGAGCACACTTAATAAGAAGGTACAAGTTATGGCAGGAACTGTATGGGCCTGCCCAAATAATCGAAATAAATGTATTTATTATTTTATAAAAAGATCTCTTTCAGGAAATGAGTCAAATTTGGTGTAACATTTTTAATAATTGTCAGGTGAAATAAAAAAACCTTTATTACGAATAGTTCAGTGCACTTCCAAATGATGTTTACTTTTCACACAAAAGATGAGAAGACCAAAAAATCAAATCGTGGTATTGTACAATAGCACTCCAGGCGCGGTCGACTGAGGCCTGTTCTGGCTACTCTTTCATACGGCCTACGAATTGACCTGTACTCAAGGGTTTAAGTATGCAATTTGGATCTGTCAATTGATATCGAGTAAAGTTCATATTGGTAGTTTGATGAAATTAAAACAAAATGAAAGAAACGTTAGATTCGGCAAACTTTGTGAACATTTCCTATTTCTCACCATTTTTGATGCATTTTGACATTTTTTAAAATCTTTCGTATTGAAAATACAAAAACCTTAAAGGGATCTCGTAAAAGAACTGACCTACCCCTGATAAAACTTTCTCCAGCATATCAAAGCTCGATTCGGCTGCACTAGGATGCAGCTGTAAGCTAGTCAATGCGATAAAGTTTTAAGCCTAAATTTTCGGTCACGTACTTGAGACTATCTTCAGATACTAGGAGTATAACAACTAAATAGATTTGCAGTTCGACGATGGAAAGGTAGGTATGGTGGCTGCCAGAAGCCGGGCGACAGCTCTGCCAAGGTTTGCGGCTACGCGTTTCATTGATGCTGACACATTATAGTTGGTAGGGGGTAATGATGGCTCTCCATCAATTGTATTTATTTGGGAACACGCTTAAGTGAATTCTGATAATATCATCTAAGTGGCTGTCACTTGCTCTTTAATGGGTCCGAAAACTCACAGTAAAACCCCTGTTGTTACGCTGTTTGCACGTTCTTATTGCATTTAGTAATTTTTTTGAAATGAGCACATTATTCAAGAGTAGATCCAGTTGTCGATAATATCCCTAGTGACAGGAGTTGGAACGGCCTGATGTTATTCTTCGAAGCGTCCAGTCATCATTGGCGAGTCGTCATGTGGCGAGAATGGATGATATTGTTGCACTATGAGCATAAAAACCAAACATGTAGTTGAAGGCAGTATGTCCAAGAAACTCTTCTTAAGAGTAATTTTTTTCGCCTTTAGAATATTGATGATAAAAAAGGTATTCACCTGCTTAGCTGATCAGTAAAATAGGAAACCATTAAAAGTGATGTGAGCTCTCACGCTTAAAATTTGAGAAGTGCGGCAATACACGCCCATCTAATAAAACAAATTTGAAGATGTTGTCTATTTGTAAATACGGTGTTTCCTCTTGTTACAGCCATCCGTAGTACCAGTTTAGCCGGCTCATATTTCCCCAACCACAGTAACCAATAGCATGGCCCTCTGCGATTTGTTACGGCATCTCATTCCCAACCCGAAGACTGGCAAGCTCAGTATCCTCATAAGGTTCAGCTTAGTGGGTTATTTAATGTTAATTTGGTAACCGGAATTTTGGCAAAAAGTTCGACATTGGATCGTTGAGCTGGGTTAAAGGGTGAAATCTCCTTCGGCTGAAGGATAAAGACCCGTGCTTGAGACACGTGCCGTTAGTCAAAGTGCCGTTCTATGCAGAGGCACATACTGTAAATCGATTTAATCGGATTTGGGACAGAGAAGATTGGAATTCGTGCTTAGTGGCCGTTTAAAAAGACAGCTTTAACAATAGTTTTATATTTTAAAATCTTTTTATCCGAATTAAACTCACGCCGAGGGTAGAATGACCTCCATAATCAACAGTCACACCTCGTTAGAAGTGTGAATGCTAGAGTCTGTTTCATTTCTGAATTCGTTAGGACAGAGTAACTTATTAACGAACAATAGCTAGCAGTCCCTGATTTCTCTCGATTCAAGTGGAAGGGGTATAGTCTGTCGAGTTGTACGGTGTTTTAAAAAGTGGTCAGTTCAAAGATAATTTCTTTGGATGCGACGACCATTCGGTCAAACGTACACTGCGATTTTTTTCAAAACAGGGCGATAGCTTCAAGGTCTCTTAATGGTGAAGTGCTTTAGGCGAAAATTAGTACGTCACATACTAAAACGTTCAGAGCGAAGTAACGGTTTTCATCCCTGTCTGCTGGAAGTTTTGTCTACTCACATCCATGATATGAATAAAATTTGTGCGTAGCTTTGTCAGTTACTTCCCCAAATATCATTCCCAGGAAGAGAGATTGAGGCCAACTCTGGTGAACTTAACTCCACAGCAAGTCAACACTTTCATCCCTATGATTAGCCAGACGCCTTATGGGTACTGGCCCAGCAATGTTTCAACTGATAAGATAACTGGACCCTTCTCAGGATTGTACGTCAGCATAAAATGGATTTTGCTTAACGTGGTCTTTATGCCATTCTCACTAGTGAGATCCGAGATTCCCCTTAATGTAGACTGGTGCATGTGAAGCTGAGACCAGGTCATACGGCACACGTAGAAGTACTGATTAAATTTCCCAACCAAGGCGCCTGTGCAAACCAACATTCGTCTTTCTCCTACAGTCTGAATATAGTGCATATATGAAGAGTGTAAGAAAAGTGCAGCGAGAAACCGCTAAACTATAAACAATGTCACCTAAAAGACACCGATTTTGGATAAAATGAGGGCAATTAGTGTTGAAAACAGAATATTTGGGGAAATTGTCGAACCCCACCGTCTGCTCCTAATCCAGCTTGAAAACTGGTTTCCACCTAAAATTACATTTAAATAAATAGAATTGAGCTTTTGTGATCGAAAAAAGCCCGAGGAAATTGGCGTAATTCTATAGAGCATTTTAGAGTAATATCGAGCCTGGTAATTTGTTCCATGGGGCACTCGACGCAAATTGGAGTTAAGCGATTCGGTTCAATTGCATGACACGTTTTTTCGAGTTGGGTAAATTTTGTATTCCCAAAGTTTTTATCATCCAAGTATGATTACATCCTACCTTTATGTATAATCTCGAGTCCATACCCGGAAATAATATATATTATGCCTCCTAGTAGTTTCATTTGCAATCCCAGCAAGTCCTTAGTTATAATAACAGTGGAATTACAGTGCGAGTTCGGAATAATGAAATATTGCTCTTTCATTCCCTAACGGATTGACAACAAGAGACCTAATTTACTACGCAGGAACATTATAAGCCTTGACTAACAGAGAAATTTTCTTTAAAGATGTCAGGTGTTCATTATCGTTTGAAACTGAGTTGGGTAAATTTTGTATTCCCAAATTTTTTATCATCCAAGTATGATTACATCCTACCTTTATGTATAATCTCGAGTCCATACCCGGAAATAATATATATTATGCCTCCTAGTAGTTTCATTTGCAATCCCAGCAAGTCCTTAGTTATAATAACAGTGGAATTACAGTGCGAGTTCGGAATAATGAAATATTGCTCTTTCATTCCCTAACGGATTGACAACAAGAGACCTAATTTACTACGCAGGAACATTATAAGCCTTGACTAACAGAGAAATTTTCTTTAAAGATGTCAGGTGTTCATTATCGTTTGAAACTGATTGCTAATTCAAGTGGATAAGTGAGTTATCTGACAAAAGGTTTTATTTTCTTCCATCGTAGAATTATCGCCTACTCGAAGACTTTGATGGATGTTAACATATTTGGCAACGAAATTGGTGACCTTGCGGCTCGTCAGCTACTGGAAGGCCTTTTGCTTCGTATGGATGCCAAGCTGCCAAAAATTGGCTTGAAAGTATCTCATCAAATCCACCAGGATACCTTCGACGCTATAAATCAGTTAGCTCCAGGACCCAAAATTAAAAAGAAAAAGTGATCAGTGACAGCATCTACGAACCAGTCTATATATGCGGGATGCTTTTCATCCGAGAACGACTACGCACTGAGAACGTTCGTCCGACATATATCGGCCATACTTATCCCATCCTGCTAATAGGTATCATGTCTGCAACCAATATGGAATGCCTACATAAATAAACAATATGCTCAGTGTGTGAGAAACAGGTGTTCTTAAATACTGGAGCCAGAGCACCGACTTCTGGAGGGATAGCATTACTGTTGTATTAAGCATTAAATGCATTAGTCAGATTACGCGGTTTGCCCAATAAATGGAGACCTTAAGACCCAGACCAGCCGAATTCCCTCCTTGGTAGGCGACAGATTCAGACAGGTTACTGGTGACATAAGCCGAGGGAAAAGAGAGTGACCAGATGTCCCGGTTCGCCTATAGGATGCCGTTTCATTTATTGGTCAATTACTAGTGGGTTTTTGTGACAGATAAGTCAATTTGGAGCAGGCATTACATGATAGCTGTGCGGCTCACCATCAATTGCGCTTACTATCAGCTTCAGCCGGACTGATTTTAAAATATGTTTATAAAAGGGCGGAGGGAAAAGAGTGAGGTATACTGACTGCTGCTCCAGCATTTAGCTATCTTACAACTATCAACCATGCCTTTGACCTATCACGACGTGGTTATAATAATGGCTTTAAAGCTTACCGAATAATGGAATAACACCAGTCTCCTGTGGAAGGAGAAACAGGCTTCAATATTTTACTAGTTTGAATTTATTACTAGTTAGGTAAGCTCTAAGACACCGATTTTAGTTAATGCCTTATTCATTTTGAATTGGGACCAGGCTTTATGTTCCCCCGGTAATTTAGATATATCAGTTATTGAGCCCAGCTCCATTGTCAGTTGGCTTCACCTTGGCATTGGGACGTGCTGGGGGTAGGAATGAAGTGTGGTACATACGCCCATGTTTACTTTACTGCATATAAATTCATGCACAATTCACAATTGAGTGCCCAGGAACGTCGTAGGTTGTGTCATTAAGGGCGGTTACTCAGTCGAGCTGGATCACCCTAACGATATTTCACCATTTATCTGAAAGTGAAGGTAAAGACGACTAAAAAGATAAGTGGGTGGAAATTTTTATCCAGAGAAGAACCAAGAATGCCTTGTTAATACGGGTAACGAACAGAAGAAGAAGAGACGATCCCTTGAACATGTTTTTTTGGCCTGACGTTTCCGATTCTCTCTTGAACCCACCATCAGAGACAGTTGCGTTTGCTGTAGCGGTAAGGATGTTAAAGGGCTCTGTGAATTGAGTAATGTTGACCAAAACGTCCTGCTCTGGTAGCAAATCAGAAGAATAATTTTGTGTCCGCCCGCCATGTTACAAACGAAAGCCATTTAAAATAATAAATTAAGAGAATTTTGGTGAATTACCAGGTGGCCTTGTGACACGGTAGTTCACAGAGTGATCTGTCATCTTCCATAATAATAAGTGAAATGAAAGCAGTACCCAGTCTGTGGACATGGTTTCTACTTAAAAAGTTGAAATCAAGGTATAACACTGTATAGTTAGGTGGGTCATCACCTTTACGGAAAGTGTGGATCATTTTATCCACTGGAAACGAAGTAAGGCCCAGAACTTTTCCGATGGAAACCTGTCGCATTGTTCTAAATGAATCTTCAGAGAGTGACTAATTATGGCAAGCATTGAGTTAGTCGCAGCAGTTCTGCTAAGCACGTATTTAGGCTATTCGGGCGGCGACTTCGTATCTACAATGATTCATCAGCTATATAGTTTACCCTTAGTTGAATAATAGTAAGGTTCCGGTAGTCTGAGTGCAGCAGACTGCTCTAATAGCCGTAACTAACTACGCTAGTTCCCTGTGGTCAACGTATCTATAAACTTCCTCTTCTTCAGCGGTCAACTGGTTGTATTTATGCTATTGCAGCCTCTGATGTATTTGTCAGCGAGAGCAGGACGTTGCGGTTTTATCTGTGCAGGTTCCATGTTGTTGTTGATATTTTGGGAAAGTAGAGGCTGGATTCCTACATCCTTGTACAGTTGAATTCTTATACCATGAATCTCAACTGCGATTCTGAAAGGTGTTTTTAGTTCAAACAACTTACTTAAGTAGACTTGTCATATTGATTCTCGTGCAAACTAATCACAAGATATTTCATCCGTGTCAGGGTGCCGGTGTTTGAACGAGCTTGCTAATGACCTACAAAAAGAATGCTCTGTAAATCTGGCTCCTTCATTAACAAGCACTTTTCATTGATTTTCGATGAGGCTAGAAATGCAAATATCTTGTACAGAAAACATGCCAAACTATTCAGTGAGGATACCTTGTATGGCTGCCTAGACAGGACACAGGAAAAGGGACCACCTACAATACATGTGACTTTGCGCTAAATTCCAAGGAAATTATGTTTATGATTAAGTCAAATGTAAAGGCTACGTTCAGGACTAGGTTTAAGTTTGAGTTTAAGGTCAGAATTGGGGTTAGGGTCAGGATTAAGTTAATGGCTGAGGTTACTATCGTGTAAGCTGTAGGGTTTAGGTTAAGGGTAGAGCTAGGGTTAACATTAAGGTGGCAGTTTACTTTTATGTTTGGGTTAGTGTTAGAGATGAGACACGGGTATATTGATCCTTCATGGAATTTACCGTTAGGCCATCTTTTTTCAGCGGGTGGGGTGGTTCCATTTCCCGTGTCCTGTTTAGGAAGCCATACAAGATATTCTTTCATGTACTCGTTTGGTAACAAATTATGCCTTCTTCAACTTTTTTACTTGAAGAAAGGATACCTCTCGGTTTTAAACATTTTATAGTTATGTGACTTTTCAGACCGTGAAATGTTCATTGATAAAACCTAGTATTTCCTAGAAACCATACAACATGACCCACAACAATTACAACACTTTAGGAGATATATGTGACTCCTTCCTAATAGAGTAATGCGTGATTTTTCTTCGGGCATAATGTATACAGCAGGTAGTTTGGAATGCAAAGTTCCTACTCGGCAGGTCTCACAATTATTCTGTAATTAAGACATTTTTACAATCTTAAGATGCGTTTTTTTATTGCATAAAATTTTAAGACAGAGTAATTTGCTAGCGAAAGCACAAAAGAAAAAATATATTTTGCATGTTTTCTATAAAATATATTGAAACTTATAAGACATTGAAAACCGCACTATATAAGCAACCACTTTTTAAAGAGCATGCCTTCAGCTCCTTTGAAAGCGCCCGCGTCCTGAGGTGACTCATATTTTTTTGAGATGAGGCCGCATAATATTCAATATTACAACCATAATTAAGTACAAGTTTGCGAAGTTAAGACTTCTTGGATTAAAATCTGAGAATATCAATGAGCTCACCGGAACAAATTCCTAATGTTTCAAAGAGTTTAGCCGGCTTTTCATTCTCATTGGAGAATTTTTGGCTAACCTTTACCGAGGTAGGAAATCTTTTGTATTCCGCTTACTAGTTTAAGATTGTTACCAGACGTTATAGAGGACATCCATAGTATGATCCATTTGATTTTTTCAATACTCTTCCTATCGAATAGCATTTGCTCTCTGTTCGTGCGTTAATGAACCATCAGGTGCACCTTTGCGCCATTCGCTCGGGATGTCGGTTGTCAGCAAAATTGGTCTTGTGGCTGTACCACTAGTGTCCTACTGAAGTCGAGAAAGCGAAGATAGGTCCGATGCCCCCTAAACTTAGGCACACTGTCGATGCACTAGGCAAATCAAAAGGTCAGCTTAGGGTGTGGCATGCGTTTCTGGGAATGTGTACTCATGACAAACGAGACACATAGGGACGGGGGTGTTGGCACGTCTAGGTGCAGTCGCACACCTCACCAGCCACCTGCGCCTGATTTTGCATCTGGGCTTCCTGACTTGTCTCGACATCAGGCAAAGGTGGGAGAGAAATAAATGACTGCGGTAGATGCTGTGCAAGCCTAACAAACCAATTCGGGCGCAAGTCACCGTCTCATCGCTCACTCTGTTTGGGGCACAGGGAGTACCTCGCTGAAATCGAGGGTTCAAATGCCAATCGGTTTCTACATTCGGAATCACATATTAAATGTGCCCTCTGCAGGTATCAGTGCTATCTATTTTTGATGTGCAGATAGTCCAACGATCGCCATCGTTGCGGCTAAATGTACATACGAATTGTCTTCTTGCACTTCGTGATGTTACATGCACAGTAAATTATGTGGGCGTTGTGTACTTTATACGTATTTCACAAGAGAACTACGTCAATGTTTCAGCTGCTCATGCAGTGATGACCAAACTAATAGTACTGAACCTCTATATTACTTAAAGATTGGCTGGGCAGTGTTGATGATAGTGAAGAGGGTGGGGCAGATTTGATGCTGAATTTGTGAAATGAAAGTGAAATATCCAGAAGAAGTATAACACGGATTAGTTCGAAAGTTTTTGAAAACGTCTGAGCCGAAATCCACCAACTTCTGTAGAATAACCGCGTCATATTCACATTCTGAAAAAAAGATCAATAGGGCATCAAAACGGAACGCTTTACTTTACCCACTTAGCCGGAAGTAGCCAGCAGGCCAGAACCGTATTTCTCCAATCTTGAGCCGAGGTTTGATGGAACTTCGAGGTGTTCGCCTCATAAATTGTTACCCAATCTTTCTGAACTTTGGATGTTTAGGATATTTAGTCCAGGTCCCTATTGTTATGCTGCGGGATTTTATCAAAAATGAGTCCCTGAAAGTATGTCTCATTCTTTGAGAAAAGTTACATGATTTTCGTTCCAAAAGCGGTTGTGCTTATTTGAGTCAACGAAAGGCTACTTAATACTTACAAGCAGGCAATACGGTTAATTAACCCTATTAAGTGCGTGTATATTGGCTTAGCAACCAGGCACGTATTCTGAAGGTGTTTAAATCCTTCATGTAGCAGCTGCAAAGAGGTTGACACATCGAGGTGTCATCAAAATTCTTCACTTGCTTTTTGAGATCTCATATATTATGAGGCAATACGCTCTGTGGTGTAATTCCAACTAGATGTGGAAAAATCATAGTAAAAGTGTTGGCATAAAAATTCTTCATACAAAGGTGGTGTGAATATGTGAGCAGACATACATTATCTACAGTGGGACTGACGCACAAACTCCACACTCTTACACAGTCCGTAAGCAAGAAATCAATGTACGTTGCCAGACCAAAGCATCTTGCGAAACAGTTGCGAGCCCTGTAATTCTGCGTAGTACTCCTAGATGTCTTCATGGTATATCTGGTGCCAAGTATAACCTTTGAGTTCACGTGCTTGTGCTCTTCGAAATAAATGTGGGAACAGGTAGTGTGATCTTCTGCATACGCCTCTTAGAAATCGATCAGAACGTTGTGGTGTGGACATCTGTTATCTACAGGAGAACAACCGCGTAGTATTCACGCTACTCTTCAGGCGGTAAGAGGAATAACAAGGCAGAAGATTTTATAATGCTCCCAACAATAAGTGAAGCAGAAAGTTCAAACACACGTTTTGCAGATTTTTATGGTTCATGGGAAAGGTGCAAGAAGGTGAACTCATCAGTGTGCACCAGAAATCCCCATGCCTTATCTTGCATCCCGTGTTTTATGGGTTCACGTGATCTGTGCATTCCCCTTTAATGTGTATGTGTACTTAGAATGTATGGGTTACCCAGCTAGTATTTCCCCATGAATGTTGTACCAAGTCACATCCTATGCCTCGTGCAGGTAGTGAATACGCCTAACGTATCTTAAATGGCACACAACTATCCTATGTTACTCCCCGAAGCTAGGCTCTGCCTATCGGTCACATGCCAGCTAAGTCAGATGAAGATATCCAGTTTTCTGTGTCCCCATACCCAGCAATACTGCTCCCCTTCCCAGCGATCTCTCCCCTCAACGCCCTCAGCGATCTCTCCCCTCAAAAATGAATCCTGGGATAGAAAGTTGTAATCCCATAGACGACTCTGGTTAACTCAAGCCATTCTCCTACTGGAAAAACTGTGAAACCTAGTGTAGTTGCACAGACATCTGAAAGGTGCACGTAGTCCTATTTAGCGGTAGCAATGTTTTTCTCCTAGAAAAGGAACTTTGATCAACTGCTGGGATTGCGTCATCTGCACGCTGGCCTTGATCCCCAGATTAACAACTCACGTTAAAAAAACTCTTTGAACCACCCCCTACACCTCTACCACATGGGCTGTGGGCTTGGGGTATATTTATCGGCACAAATACTCTCAGCTTCGTTTCGAACGTTGATGTAGTTATTGGTGCTGAAATCCGTTTGACTCAGCTGAATAACCGCGTACTACTCACACTCTGTGGAATTTACTCAGAAAAATAGCAGTACTAAGTTGTATGCACACACACACACACACACACACACACACACATAAAGTAATGTTATTCACTAAAAGCCACAACATGTGTTTCCTTGACATTGTACTGGTGCCTGGCAGGTTAAACTTATCAATTTTTTCCTACTCTTTCTCTGGATGAGACCAACGTTTAAGCAGTTATCTATTATTTACTTTGGAAGTTCCTCCGTAATGTGGTGCACTCTTCGACAAGAGATCTGAGGTTCACTGACATATTTCGTGTGCATAGTTTAGCCGACGTCCGTTAGCTGCCGGGTAACGACTGAGCATTATTCATAGTTTGCAATTGGTAATCAGTAGAATGTGCGTACTGACTGATTGGCCGTAGCCAAAGCAGATATATTAGTTAAAAACTCAGAGGAATGATTCGCAGATTTTTTCGAGCATTCTCATACATCTACGACAGTTCGCCTCATCAAAGAAGCACCAACATCACCCATTTGCTTTCTGGCATCTAATTTGGCCACGGCACATGTGCTTTGTTATTTCTGTAGAAATTCACATGTTAACTTGAAGATACTGTTCTACACAAGCCGTATCCCGCTTGCTCTGAAAGTTCAGGTGATCATGTCAGGCGACATCCATTATCTTCTGTGAACTGACCACCCACACTTAAATGTCTGTGTCAGTCATACTGAAGGACATCGTCGCCTCATTAGAAAGCCATTAGGATCATTGATGTATTCTGGCATCTAGTACACTCTGGACCATTATGCTCCGTTTTTTCCTCGGCAATGCACATGTGAACTTGGTGCAGCTTCTTCCATACAAAGCCTATCAGGCTCGGTCGGAAAGTCAGTAGGAATGTATAAGACGATATTCGTTATCTTCAGCAGACCGATCGGGTACCACTTACATGTTTCAATAAGTGATACGCAGCATATGAATAATCATTTTTCTGCCAAACCCAAACCACGGGTATTAGCTAAAGGTCAGACATGAATGATATCGCAGTTGCGGGTAGTTCCTCTCATTAGAAATTCACCAGAATACCGCACGTATTAATTGAAATACGGTGGTGTATAAGCACGTGTGCATTGTTTTTATTCTTCGGAATGGACGTGTGAAATTCAATTACATTTTACCTTCGCTTGGAAAATTGATTTAAATAGTTGAGCTGAACACCATCAGTTGTCGTGGAATGAATATATGTCGTGCATATTCTAAAACAGATAGCAGTAGTTAAAAAGCTCTGCGTGCGTTTCGCAGATCTAGTTACGCTTCTTTACCTAGTTGCGAAGCTGAATGACACAAGTACGTGCCAGGGATTACATGATATCTCATACATTCGTAAATCATGAACTTTGTATTTTATTCCGAAATCTCTGTTTAAACTTGGAAATATTCTTTGGAACAGTTAGGATTTAGCTCTACGTTAAATTTAATCTAAATATTCGGGCCGACCTGCGTGAACGTCAGCCAAAGGGCCGCGTAATATACACATCCTTGAATAGGTAATCATTAGAATACCAATATAAATTGATGACTGCATCTGTATGTTCTTCCATTTTTCTTGTACTCCCAAATAACAGTCGGGATTTGTACTGGCCAAATAAAGGCTGAATAAGCCCGAAACAGCTCTCTGTACCTGTACCCATGCCCTCAATAATTTATTCCACCACTAGGTTGGGATCTGGTAGGTGGGTGCCCGTTCTTGACCTCCGCCAAGTATTCGAAGCTTATTTCTCTCGGGAAGCCAGTAGCTCAGTGAAAGCTCATTTATAATTGAATCGATATGCTGAATATATAATATAAAGTAGTTGATGGACACCCGACGATCGGTTACGGGACGCAACCGTTCCATTCTGCCTCGGACTCATTCTCGAGCCCTGCCAGCAGCCACACAGCGGCAGAAAAACGTTACTGGCAAAGACAAGGGAAATTGAAATGGCCGCGTCTGGCTTATTAGCGGTCACCAGCCAACCATACCCAACCCCAGGTGCTGCGGAGCCCGAGGCTCAAACTTGCGACCTGTTGGGCAGAAGTTCAACGCTCTTCACACTTTGCCGATACTATCATTCTGCTTATATCACTAGCCGTTCTGCGGCAGCTGGTGGGGCTATAGAGTGAGCCCCAAGGCACAACAGGACGAGTGATTCCTGTAACCGATCGGGGAGCGCCCAACTACCATTGTTAATATTCCCGATTAAGACCGGCAAGACAACGAGCTCGTAGCGCAGTGGGTAGAGCGTTGTACCTCTGCCCAACAGGTCGCGGGATCGAGCCTGGGGCACCGCAGCACCTGGGGTTAAGTATGGCTGGCTGATGACGACTAATAAGCCAGAAATGGCCATTCCGATTTCCCTTGTCTTTGTCAGTAATGTTTGTCTGCCGATAATATTAGCCGCTGTGTGGCTGCTGGCAGGGTTCGAGAATGAGTCCGAGGCAGATTGGCACGGTTGCTTCCCTTGCCCTTGTTGTTATTCTTTCCTAAATCTATACTGGACGCCTCTCGGCTGCATTTAAGGGCTGTATATAACAGCCTTCCCAATGCAAACACAATGGTAAGATCAACTTTTCCGAGGAAAATGTGAAGTTGACATTTGGACAAGGGAGACAAGGTCACCTTAGACATAAGAAGTTTCCCATAACATCATAATGTAATAATTACTTAAGGGAGAACTTTTGTTTGCTAAGCTTAAGAAAAGTTGACGAAAGTATTCACCCGAACTCATTTAAATCACTAGTAGCGATTGTTAAGCTTTCGTCAACGAATGTCAAAAATTCCCATCTACGCCGGCAAGACAACAAGTCCGTTGCTCAATGGTAAGGGCTTTGGACTTCTGATCAACAGGTCACGGGTTCGAGCCTCTGCTGTTGCACCATTTGGGGTTGGGTACGAATGGCTGGTGACGGTTAATGAGCCAGAAATGGTCATCCGATTCTCCCATATCTTTATCGACAATGTTAGTCTGCCTATAATGATTTAGTTTTTAATGAGGAATGTGTCGATATGTGAAGGGGCGAGCATGTCCGGTGACACGATCGCTGAACTCAATACCAACAAGCTTATATTCTCGATCGCAACCAACGGGACAACGGACCCATAGCTCAATAGCAGAGCGTTAGATTTAGAATACTCGATGACCGCAGACCGCAGGTTCAAGTCTCAGTTCATGCAAAGTCGGGGTTAGGTAAGGCTGCCTGAGGACATAAGTCTGAAATGGCTATCTCAGTCTCCTCTATTTTCTTTCGATACTCCCTTCTACACGGAACTCCCTATATGCTTGTGCAAAGTGACGTTATATCGCAAGTACAGTGTGATACAAACTATTTGAATATCGAACCTTCACCAATGGGTCACATGTTATCTACTTGCGAGCTCAGCATTTTACGTCCGTTTTAAAATACTTGCTGCTTGTTATGTTTTTGTGCCCCTAAAATCACCTTCACACTAAACTTGAACTAGTATATCGAAGTGAATACTCAGGAATTACGTGTTCCCTAAATAAAACTCTTTGAAATGCCGATGGTTTGTATTGCCATGAGGCCCCTGGTTTTGCTGAAATTACTGATCTCTAACTAATTAACTGACAACGAAAAAGGCTGACTCCAAAGAAAAACCAGCATCAGATGTCTCTGGCCAGGAACGATATTTTCTTAAAAATTATAAAATGTCAAACAGAAGCAAACTCAATTCGACGTTTTATTCATCATTAAAAAGGAACACTAAAGAAAAGGCTGTCATTTACTTGCGGATCTGCTGAAAATGCTGAAATTTACCTAGGAATAAAATGAAGAAGCATCGACAACTGATTCTCAACTACTTAATATACTTCACAAAGTACAGATTTTTAAGCACTTAAATCCTTATTCCGAAAATCAGGTATTTCATATCCTGTAGCGAGATACAATCACCATATTTCCCTCAGTCACAGTTCAAGGCAGCCCAGAGGATTTAGCAGGAATACTTTTCAGATGTTGGAGAGTCCTTGCCCGCGGAAAGCCATGAAGTTGGTGGTTTTCTTATTACTTCTTCTTTGGATGGGTAAAGGTGAACAAGCGGAGAAAGGGCTGTGGTGATGCTGGTAAATACATACGGATTTCTGTCCTCCTCCACCTCCAGTAATTCCTTTATGCGAGCTTGCTCCACCTTGGCTTTCCGACACACTGGGCAAATGCTCGTCAGTGTTGGTAGTCCCTCCTTCGAGCATCGGATGCGCGTGCAGATAGTAATGGCATGTACTTAATTGCGGTATGCATTAAAACAACAAAACAGTCCGGCAAGAATCTAGTATGTAAATCGGCTGAGACAATAGAGCACAGGCACCCCTGTAAAACTGGATGTGTGATAATATTAGTTTTAACAGAAGGGCAGAAGTACGAGACAATTAACGGGGTCTGCGAAGGGCATTTGGAATACTCGCATTTCTAGCATAAGTTTGTTTAATTAGTTAAATGAGGAGATGGAACAGACGCGCAATATAAAATATGCAAATTAAGGGTGTGTAAACAGGCGGCAAACTAGAAGTCCAAGGTTATTGGTTAAAGAATGCTTGAGCGGGTAACACGCTCCATGCGGGCAAACCTAACCCTAACGCTAACGTTAATCTGAACACTAACCAGAGTTATATATGTAATCGTATTTTTAAGCCAACCCCAAACTTAACCAACTATTTAAGCATTTTATTAAGCTCAGTCAGAAACATACCCCTAAGCTACCATATCTACCGAAGTCAACCAAGCAAACCTGCTAGAATAATAAAAGGAAGACTTATATAGAAGGCTCTATGCACAGGACAAGCCAACCAACAGTTTTGCGTATTTCTGAATACTATTTCCAAAGTTGCACATACTTTTAAGGCAGCAAATTTTCTTTGACTCATGACTTAACCTTAACGTGATACAAACTTCATGCAGTGAACATAGTACTTCTACAGATGCATAAAGCAAACAAATATATGCCTATTGCAACGACCATATTTTACCAGTATCATGTAAAATACTTGAAAGAAGCTTTAAAACTTCAAAGGTGTGTAACTGAAAGGATAAGCATAAGGTATCCTGACAAAAATGTCTTCGAAACGCGATACGAGATCATGTCCTGATACTTCTCAGGGCCTTTTGAAGTTGTTAACATGAAGCTTCATGAGCTTGTGTTTTCGTTTTATTTTCTGCAAGCTGATCTAGAGCGCATTCACATCTCCTTTCAAAATATTTCAGAATATGATGTGAAATATCCAAGTGAAAAGTATTCCAACATTTCCTTCATAAATTCTGAGTTTATTTCTTCGCATTTAGTTTTTCTGAGTATATTATCGAAGTGAAAAACATTCATGATATTTCAACAGTTTGGGAAGTGATTGCACAAGTCATATTCATAATTTGATTTGTCAGGTTATATAAAATAGGCAAATACTCACGTTCTTCACGAAATCCAAAACCAATTTTTCTCGGCAAATACGAGAGGCCTTATTAAGCGAAGATTTATATCCCTGAAATCGAAAGAAAGTTTGCTTTATCAAATACCTTTTTACATTTTAATTGAAAATGGTGACTATGGCTGTCTAGTTAAACAAAACTCTTCAAGCCTGAAACTCCAAAGGTTTGGTAAATTTGCTTCTATGTGGCTGGAGTCAAGAATCTTGTAACGGCTCTTTAGCTGCTGCCTGTCACTCGTTACTACGAACGACTACTGGAGAGATGTGCGAATTTCACACATGCAGCAATGAAATAAATACTTAGGGCACAGAACTAAGCTCCACCCCTACTACCGGTGCCTGGCGCTGAATTTCGGGGACATTAGGTTTAACGCAGGAGTAAAGGTTAAGGTTTGCGTTAGACTTGGAGTCAGTTTTAGGGTTGGCATTCACGAATAGGTACCTGTCTTGAATTTAGCGCAAGCCCATCCACAATTCGGGGGGTTCATATCCCCGTGCGCACTCAGTGAATTATTAAAAAGATAATCATGGTCACTCATGATTATGCATTAAAGTTAACCTGTCTACTAAACTTGCAATAACGTATAGAAGAATTTTAAGGGATGTTAGTAAATTTAATATCTTTGCAGTAACAATATCCTGTGTCTTAAGTCGACTATTATTAAACAGAGATGCTTTCTAACTAGTTCAGAACGTTTAATGGTTAAATTTGACAACGACAAGTTTGAACTTTACCCCTGAAATCTATGCGTATATATTTGCGGCTTATTTTTGTTGAGCAGGCATAAATGTCAGAGTATGAAACACATAAATGATTCTTTCGACGGTACCGATGGCTGATGACGGCTAGTAGGCCAGAAATGGCCGTTCTGGCCTACCATTACTTTGTAGGTAATGCCATTATGTACATCCTATTTATTTACTCAGACTATAATGGTTCATCCAATTTTTTCTTATCCTTCTTTGATAATTTTATATATTTCTTGTTTGCTTGATAGCAGTGTATACAACTAGATAAAAACGTAAAACTTGGTAACCCTTTACGACCGCGTAATGCCAATTTACTTATCAGCGTATGGTACAGTATTCGTTTCAAAGCTTAAGCGATTCAGGGTTTATTAGTAAATAGAGAGTGTAGCAATATGCGCGTTAATATGCGGATAACATTATGGGTGGTTGATTCTACTGTTTCTATTTCCGTACGCACCATGAAAAGCATTCATCAATGATGCTGAGGTATTGGCAAGGTTTGTTGCATTCAAGGAATACTGTGGGTTTTGGGAGTCAATTTAATGATGTTGTTTTGTTTCAATTCAGCCTGTGCAGGCATCCAAATAACACAAGTTCAAAATCAATGGAATGCATTATTAAAAACAATATATAAACGCATTTGGCAACGCACTTTATTTCCACATTTGCTTCCAGCGTCTGAATAGTGCCATTGTGAAATACAGATGTGAGAAAACTAAAATAATAAAGAAACCAAAATATTATGTCACGCTTTTATAGTACTCGCCCGCACATAAAACATTTACGGTACATTCAGCCCATTCAGAATTTACACCGGACACTAAGTTTGTTTTATGTTTTCAATTGAAAACGCGTGAAAACCTAAATAATTCGATCAAAGCTACACTCATATTGGTAACAATAAACATTAATTGGACATTTCTGTACGATACTTACTGCATCCAGAAGCCGAAATCGCCAGTGGTGCTTAGCATATTAATGACCCAGTCTCATGCTGCCTTAGGGGCAACATGACTCGGAGATTGCTGGGGGCACCAACACCTACCACCCGAGGCACAGAAATAAGGGTTAAACGGCAGCCTATTGGCTGGGCTACCCGGCGTTTCCACTGGTGGCGGATAATAGAATCACCTTAAGTGAAAGTTAGCTGCGAGCTTAACAGACTCTTGGGTCTGGTGAATGAGCAATCTCCAACCTGCAGTGACAGTGCTATCAGAGAACCGATGGCTGAGGCCTGGCAAGCCAAAAGCATTATAGCAATGTACGAAGCACTGTGGTATGGTGACCGTGAAACGGCATTTGATAAGTTCACTTGCCGTCGCAGCTTTATTGTTTGGTTTTTGAGCCAGAGCATTAGAAAAGGCAACGTTGAATAAATAATCCAAGTGGCTGTTCGGTAACCGCTTGTACTACTTATTCACAAGAAATCTCATGGAAATATGTCCGACTACAGTATTATTGCTACAGCGCTGCGGAAACCGATGCAATTTGCAACCCTGGTCCAGTGATGTGGGCGAATAGTGTGAGAACTGGGCTGTCCAATCGGTAACATAACCTTAGTGTTTGCCACCGGAGTGCGCGAATGTTCCTGGATCCTGGTATCCAAAATCTGACGGTGCGCAGTCTTCACCGGTATATCGTGGATGTCGGCTGCCTATCTGAAGTTCGAGTTCCTGAATCAGGTGATCCGGAAATAGAGGTCCCCAGAGTAAAATCATATTTCATCCTGTACTACAGCGGTCGATGAATTTATTTTAGTAGGCACGGTGTGGCAAGCGCTCTCCCTCAGCAAGTGAGCTGTGTGCTACTTGCTTGAGGTCAATCACCTGCGAATCCATCGCACGGAGGCTGGTGAACCAGTGCTTGGGGCTCCGACATACAGTCGACGCGCCCGCCTTCACTGCCCTCACTGCTCCCGCACATTTACACACCGCATGGGCCTATTAGGACACATGCGCCTCCACGACAACCTGCGGTAAACCATCGGAGATTTAGCTACATCGACGCACACTTGCTACACCAATACATAGACAACACCCTCACAATCACCATTTACCAGAGTATATCACGGTTTCCTAGAAACCGTGGCTGGGAAGGCTGCCAATCTGACGCTTCCACCAGACCACGCCGTTGGCTCAGTGTACGTGCTGTGTGTGTCAAGTGGCTGACCAGTGGAATGGGAGTTAGACGGCAAAGGCTCCTCCATATCCCATGAGTAAGTAAATCATGGTGTGTGCGTTATGCGAGCCAGGTCGTGCTGTGGCGCGCGAAGCCGGGTACGCCGATCCTTCACCCAATGCGCCCACTCCCACATCAGACAACTAACGGGCTCGGATGGTGGTCAGATGGTGGACGTGGGGAAGAGAGTGAGGTCGACAGCTCACCGCATTTTCCTCACTATAAACAATCTGACGCGCTTAAAACTATCACTGTGCGTTAAAAGCCGTGGCTTGGAAGGTTGCCAACTGACGGGATAACTCGGACCGCCTGGTCAGCCCAATTGTGTGTTTTGCCTGTAGTGACTGACTGGCGGAGTGAGAGTCAGGCTGCAATGGCTTCTTAATGTGGTTTTTATAGCACTCCCACTCCGTGGGATCCAAGCCAGGTGTGGTGGTACGCCCAGGGGCGGCTCCGGCCGCGCCAGCCACCAGCGCCCTCTCCCATATCCGGTCTTATTGACTCTTTCTTGACACCGGGCTCAGGTGGGGGAGGAGGAGAAAGTGCGTTAGCTGCAGCGCAAGGCTACTAACACTCAAAACTAATTCACACGCAGGTCAGCTTCCCTGCACCACCTGGTGTGGAGCATACGGTGAACCTCGTTGAAATTGATGGTCAAACTCTCACTTGCTTGAGGACCAGTCAATGATCGGATGACCTACGTGTGTCTGAAGAGTCACTGCACGAACGTTTCTGTAGTCCCTATGCACGCACCAACATAAGTTGTCAATAAGCGCGATAAAGAAGCCTTCGACTCGCAACTAGTTACTTGAAAGACTTCTTGTTGATGATCTGATTATTGTCGGAGACTGGAATTGTCGGACTGGACCTAATGCTTTTTCAATCAATTACAAGCCTTGTCACTTTGGGCTTGGTCCTCGGCAGGACGATTTTGAGAGATCATTTAATTGTACTGAGTAGAAGCGACTGTTTGTCACGAACACGTGCTTCCAGGATTGCCACAAACATCTGTTGATCTGGCATTCAAACGACGGTCATACGGTCAGTCATATCGGCTAAATTATGGTCAGTTCAGGGTTCAGATGCGTGGTACCGAAACTGGTAGCATCCATGAGTCTGCTCGTATGCTCGTTAGTTCAAGCTGGAAGGTTTACCTTTCACCCACACCAAAAAGGCCATGCGATAAACGCCCTGATGTTACAAATAGTTGACAACCACGTACTGCCGAGGTCATAAACGTAGAAATACCGTCCGGTGTAAAGATCTAAGCCAGCCGAGAAGGCAGCAGTCGGTGTTCTTCATAATAATCATCAGTCAACGGGGCAGATAAGATAATTCCTGGATACACACAGCGGCGCAAGTGTAATAAGTGTAAGAATGTATGCAATAGGGGCAAAGAAAAAGATGGAACTTTGAGGAAACGAAGGCAGATAAGAAGCAAACTGCGTATAGTCGAGTTAGTGAACCCTCTTGGAGGGTTTGCTTTGAGAGGCTACATTTTTTAAGGCATCTATAAACTCAAATGTCTACGCAAACTGCTGCAAAGTGATGCTTGGGGTCGACGTCTGAGAGAAATAGAGACAGGCGTCAAGATTGAGGTGAATACTTGCGGCGGAAAACGGACGGTAAACTTACCATGTGTGTTTTTGGCGGGCATACTAGCTTAAACTGCAGTGGAATGTCCTATAACACACAATAAAATCTGCTATTTAGATATCTTGGAGCTTAACCGCTCTTTGGACGCATGTTTTAAAACTCAGGGGGACAGAACCCATTGTACTACAGAAACAGAACGTCCAGACGCTGACGGTGGTGGTAGAGGGTTTTTTTGCCATTTACAAGACCAGCCATCCACACGCTATATGCGAACCAGTGGACGGCAGTGGCAGTCTTCCCCAATACGCTTTATTTATACATTTTTCTCTTAACCTGGCGCAGCAATTGCGATGCCGCGAGTAATTTTTTGGTTAATTTTGTATGCAAGCCACCACAAACGCAGTTCGCTAGCATGCGAAAAGCTTGAAGAACCGGGTTACTCTCAAGTACAGTTGCGTTGCAAACCGGTAGTCTGATCGACTTAACGTCGTTTTCGGGAGTTGCCCTCGGAAACAAAACGGCCTACAGCCACAACTAAGCAAATTCATTGTTATTTACATACAGTTGGAGGGTGAGAAAGGCAAAAGTTATTTTCGAATTGATTATTAATTTTGTGGGTTGTGTTTCCGTTCATGCGGTGTTGCCGTGACTACAAATTGACGTAGAGTTTTTCACCCTATCTAATTAAATGATAACAAGCCAAAAATTGAAGTCGAGAATGGATCTCTGAGGCGACAAAACTTTCTTTTGATATGTACGTGTCAAATTCTTAACATTGAAGAGCAAACCATCTTTCTATGGTTTCAGTTTTTAATATACTTCGAAGGTTAGATATTTTTTTGTCTGCGTGTTAGAACTCCTAAAACTGCGTTTATCTGGTATCTGAGGTTGGACAGGACTAAATTTAGCTCACTGTTTCAAACACTGCATCAAGTTGACAGATCACACAGCAAAGTGGGCGTCCACTGATATTCCACCACGCCAAAAACGATTAACAGTGAAGACACAAGGTATTTCAACTAGCACAAGCCGTGGTCATTTCTCGTCAGATCGTTATTTTCATCCCGCATCCGGTCGATGCCTTCTCCATTTAGTGCTAACAAAGCATCACCCTGACTGTTACATTAAGATCTTAATCGTGGCCTTGTAAAAATTAAAAATGCCACCATATTACTGTTAAAGCAACTGGTGTGTTTTTTCTCAAATTTGGCTGCTTACCTGACTGCCATGTCATCCAGATTTTGTGCGAGCGCGAGCACGTTGTAGTCGTTTCGCTTGGCCACATTGACGATAGCTTCCTGTTTTAGGTTGGAGCAGAGATTCACTGAGTGCACGCGGTAGTCACTGATTTCTTAGACAAAAAGAGTTTACTGGTAAATAAAACATGGTGTGAGAAATCCAGTCGCCGTTCTCAATAAAAATAAAAACCATCAGCAAACCGTGTTGTGACTTATCGGTTAATCTGGCTAAAAAAAGTTAAGAAATAACCTCTTCGGAGATCGCAAGGAGTTTTTATCATTTAAGTCGGCGGTTTTACCGGACCATGTATCAAAAGACACAGAAATAGTATACATCACGTTTATGAGGGCCAATAATCTCCTGGTTTGACCCATCGGTGATCTGCCTTCAAGGAATAAGGCTAGAAAGAACAAATGCTTTTGAGACGGCAGATAGACGGTCTACTGGCCATAAATTAAATTCCATTGTTCAAGATTGGCGTTGCGGCACTCTTAACACAACGAGAACACTAACCAGGTTTCAATGTGGGGAGAGCCTCGTGAGGTGGGGAGGGGGGAATAGAAGAGGCGTCAGCATAGGGGGGGAAGAGGCAACAGGAACATGAGTCATGACGCATGTCAGTGAGTTGATTATTGCCATATGTAACAAACTAATTCACCTATCATAAAGTCGTATTTTTTCGAGATGAAGGTCTTCGATAAAATAAATGCGTTCTTAGCTAATATATGTTACTCTGGAAACCAAATTATGCCTTTTTTTAACATCGGTCGTTTACCGAAGGTAGAATAGCTTGTGAAACTGCATGATGCAGAATTTTTGCGCTTCAAGCGTTTTCGTGTAAATTTCGTGAAGTTGCACCTGTTAGGGACCGAACTGCATGTCGGTAACATATCTAACTCATGCCTCTGACTTCCCTACATCCAAGATGCCAAAGTATGCTGTAGAGATAACTGGCCAAATCATTCCAACGGTTAAAATAAGAGGCAAATTTCCCAAGCTAGTCATCGAAAACTGTTTGATTTGAAAAGCTAGCCCAATTGTTTAAACGGACAAAGTGCAAGGTGATGGTCATGGCGTAAAGGAAGTCATTTGGCATCCGGAAACCAAAAAGTGGGAAAAAGACTATTGTCAATTATTCCCTGGTACACGTCCGATTAATCTGAGAACTGTCGTAATCAGTCCAGAATGTTTTCGTCAATGACCTTTGAGAAGTATGAAACACTTAGATAAAGACTTGAACTATGCAAATTTTTGGCAGGTTTTCACGAAAAACCCGCCGGAGTTCTGCTTTCAATCTTATAAGTTTCAAAGGTTAAACATTTCATGGAAAATCATTTTGGGAACCACTGTGCGCATCTACAAGGATATATGCAAATCCTCGGTAAGCGCAGGCGAATGCCCTAAAATATTTATTTGTTTTATAGTGTGCTCAAACTTGGAGCCTTTATCTGAGGTTATAGAATTCACTAAGTAATATTAGAAGGGACAAGACCGACAGACGATTAAAACCCCAAATTGTTTACAGGGCTTTAGTTATCGACCATTGCTCATCTATAGCAAGTAAGCAAATCAACAGAGCATTCGAATACAAACGGTAATTTAGCTAATTTACTCTACTCTTCAATGGAAACTTGCCAGAAATCGTCCTGAATGAATATGTTTCTACACAAATCCTTATGACTTGGTGAGAGATAAGTTAGGCCAGTTTTAAGACTAACTTGATGGAAGAAGCTGGATGAAGCATACTGTTCATAATTGTTTTGCTAGTTACTATGCACACAAGACGCACTCAGTTCACCGAGGTAACATTTGGTGGCTGCAGTACTGGCAACGATCCAAGACATGATGTTACAAACGCTGCCGTCTTGAAGATGGAAGAAACCTATTTTGGCATACCCTACCTAGAATGGAACTCCATGTTGACGCACAGAGACAAGTTTGTGGAGTTAATGGAGAACGATCGGCAAATGAAATATGGTCGACCGGCAGAATGAGATGAGAAGGCCCTCGTTTCATCTGCCGAGTTTCTTAATGAAATTAATGCAGGCTTCTAAGTGGAGCATTGCCAAGGTCATACTAAGAAGGAAGCAGTAGTGCCTTCATAACCAGGCGTTTAAGAGCATTTCTGACTGCACAAGTAGATCCACACTGATTTGCTTAAATTAAGTGTACCTTTTTTCAAGAAGGCCAAGAGTAAGATTTTATCTCATAAGTAGGAGGCGAAGAAAGAAAAAGATAGAACTAAAAAAAGTTTTTTTCCGTGCGTAATAAATATTTGGTTTTTTTCAGAAGTAACTCCTCGGCTTCAGTCAAACTCTGAATGTTAATGTATCGAGAGCAAACCAAACTGAAAAATGCCATTTAAACTCGAAATGGCGCAAATGAGCCTCAAAACAAGAGCGTGTCCAGTGTAGTCCCAGATAAAGGACGGTACGGCCACAGGAGTTGCTTTTGTGGTTTTTCAGCCATTGAAAGATGCCAAACACACAGAATTCAACTTGTTCGTCAGTTTTACCCTTAAAACCATTACTTGAATTCGAAAGTCCACACTAAGTGAATGCAGTTCATGAACCTTAATGTTCACAGTCTGTCTATTATGTATCCTCTCGCACAGGCTTAACTTCCGTTAAAGGAATTGCAAACTGTAAAGAGGATGTACATGTTGTTGTTGGTAGTGGCTGGCGAACCAGTGCCTGGGGTTCCGACATGCAGTCGCCGCGTCCGCCTTCACTGCCCTGACTGCCTCGCACATTAACGCACCGCATAGGCCTTTTAGGACACATGCGCCTCCACGACAACCTGTGGTAAACCACAGGAGGCTAAGCTACATCAGCTCCCACCTTCTACACTAATAGATAGACAACACCCTCACAATCATCATAATTTACCTGATAAAATCACGGTTTCCTAGAAACCGTGGCTTGGAAGGCTACCAATCTGACGCTTACACCAGATGACGCCGTCGGCCCTGTGTATGTTTTGTGTGTGTCAAGTGGTTGACCAGTGGACGTGGAGTCAGACGGCGATGTCTCTTACTTATCCCCTGAGGTGTGGTGGTACGCCCAGGGGCGGCTCCGGCCACGCCGGCCACCAGCGCCCTCTCCCATATCCGGTCTTATTGACTCTGTCTTGACACCGGGCTCAGGTGGCAGAGGATGAGAGAGTGCGGTAGCTGCAGCGCAAGGCTAATTTCACTTAAAACTGAATCACGTGCAAGTCACCGTCCCTGCACCACATGGTGTGGAGCACACGGTGGACATCGTCGAAATCGACGGTTGAACTATCAGATTATATTAAACGTGAAAAACAATTTACTGATATTTTGTGACAAATTCTGTGCAGTGAATTTTGAAGGGAAATCTATGTCTTATTTCATATTCGCCACCAACTGTTTCCGCAAATGCATTTTATCAATTTCATTTAAAGTTACTGATGTCCAGAATTTCCAAAAACCAATCAATCGCAACCTAATCCATTATTCGTAATATTTAAAGAGGCATTAAACTTAGTTGAAATAACAGAACTACAGTCGATGACCACGCTCATGAATTGTTAACCAAAATTCTGAAACGCGTTTTCAATTCGGAAGGAGTAATAAAGTGGATTTTTCAATTTATTTTCTTCCAGCATAATCCCAAGATATATCAGAGGATACAGAATTTTAAATAGACGCCTTTTTCGTCCGCCTGCAAAACCAGCACTCAATAAGAAAATGACTATTGAAGTTGTTTGTTTTTTTCTTTTGATTTTTGCTGCCCCTGCAAATTCAGAGATATTTTAGAGAAGACGCAAGTAAGCATATTCCCTCTTGTTGTCACTTGGTAACAACTCACATCTTCGTTCAAAGTTAATACTCAAAAAGAAGTGCATTTTCATGTTTTTAACATTTTGTGCGGTAACGATGACTCGTGTTGCCGACTAAATAGGACATGGGAATAGAAACCACTTACAATGCAGGTGCCGATGAGACTAATTCCAGGTAAATTAGGTTAAGGATTAAGTTGAGAGTTAGGTATAAGGTAAGGGTCAGGATTGTGGTAAGAGTTAAGGTTTGGATTACTGTTAACTGTAGCTTTTAGGTAGGGCTAAGCTTAAGATTAAGTTTACAGTTCAAGGTTGTGTTAGGGTCAGTGTTATGGTTAAGACACGGGCATATATACCCTTCCTAAAATTTACCGCAATGCAAATTACTTTCAGTGCTTGAACGTTCTTATTCCTTTGTCCTGATTAGGCAGCCATACAAGACATCTTTGCCATTTAAGAGCTCGATCTGTCTTTTGCTTTTGTGTTAATGTTTTCAGCTAACAAGCTGTACGATTGCCACTTAGCAAGGAACAGCAGTTTCTCTATACCATTAAGAATCTATCATAAAATTTTGCAATAGAACGATTATTATGGTGTTTAAATCAAGATGGGCATTAAGAAATGGACAGATCTTCAAAAATCTCATCGTTATGAACTCTTCTTAAAACAAAAAGACAGTTATTCTTCCATTATAACATCGACTGTCAAATGAGCACAGAAAAAGGATATTTTGGAGCATGTCTTCTATAATATATCTTTGAATTTATAAGAACAACAAAAAGGATAGTAAAAATACAGACTACATAAGTAGTCATTTTCAACCGAGTGTGGATTTTGTAGGGGAACCAAAAATGAAAAAATTCAAGAGCCGACATCCCGGCCTATCTGAAATGTTATTGTATTAGGCCGCACAATGCTCGATATTTAACCCACCTTCGGTAATCATTCCTAGTCAAAAACCCATTTGAAAAGTTCAATCAGCATTTCATGATATGGGTCGCTGAATGTAGGACTGTATTACTTTCATTCATTTAACAACTGTTTGTAGATGTAATAAGTAAGGCCTCGTGAGCATTCTCGCAACTGTTTTTAAGATCATGCAACGTTCTTCTGTAGGTCATATTTCCATTTTAAAGCAGAACCGACATTTTACACCACCGTTTGCTCATGGAGGTTTTTATCAGCGTACTCGACTCTGTCTAAAGAATTCCCATTGGCTCAAATCCAGGTTGTGAGCAGCCAGTAGCACCCTTTTCTGGCATTACAACCGAGGTGCCTCTATGTATGATGTTTCACGTTCAATATTCCTGAAACCGATGGGTTCCGATGAGAAAGAACCTATTCAATTGATTTAATCACTCACGGGATGGCCTTGAACTGTGCACGGATAATTAAATAAAGGTCAAGATATTAATAACATCTTCATCGTCTTTGTGAAAATGCTCGAAGGTTTTGTCAAACTTATTTGCGGCTCCAAGAGAAAAACGTTAGTTTGTTTAGGCAGTATTTTGTAGGGTACAGAAATCCCGCACCAATTCGCGTTTTAATTTTCGCGTACTTGCTACTTCATGGATTTCCTCCTTGGATATGTTCTGCGGATTTTCAATATTTTGCAAGCTTTTTTATATTCTTGTTATATTCTTACGTATATTGAAATGTAAGGTACAGCGATTAAGAGAACATTAAATGTTTCTTAGGAGGGATAAATAACGTTCAGAAGAGTGCGTGAAGGTTTCAGGATGCTCTGAACTATAAAAATGAAATATTTTACGCAGGTATTTAGCAGGAAAAATATATAATACGGCTCGGAAATGTGAATTTCGCGGGGGAGGCCCTGGATCATAATCTCAACGAGATTCGAGGGATTGCGGTATTGCTGAATTCGAAAGTGGTACAAATCACCAACGATTACTTCATTCTGCAACTCACGTTTCTTTTCTAAATGATGGGGCATGCCAAGAGATGTTAGATACGGCACGAGGGGTTGAAGGTCAGAATTTGAGTAACCTAGGTCAACAATAACGACGGCCATTTGAAAGAGAGAACCACCCGGATTCTCACTCTCCAAAATTTCTTGATATGCATGCAGACAGTGTAGGAGCGTCATTGAGGAAGGCCCTCCAGACAGGCTGACGAGGACTTTGTCGCCAGGCTGAATCATAGAGAACAGTCTAATGGCCTAAGCAGTGGAAAAAGGAATATGCTTCAAGTTAGCAAGTAGGCTGAAAATTTCTGGAAAACAGGAGGTTAACAGAGAGTTCAATCACATTATGTGGGAAACTGCACCCTACAGCCCGATTAGTCGGGAAATGAGTCATATCTAATCGGACAGATGTAATTTTACAAAAAACTTTAGCAAGATCACAAAATGGGACCCAACTCAGGGACCAAAAAAATAGGTCCGAGTTTAATACGAGAGCGTATTACAAGCAAGGCTAGCCCCAGCGCTATCCATTGTACTCCGTAAGGTAAGAACACATAGCCGAGCTAGTAGGGTCAGACACTATATTTCGTTGGTCATTGGAGGTCAGAATTATCCGATCAAATAACAACTTTCCAGGTGTCCACCATTAGGACGCAGCATTAGATTCAAAATGCGTCAGTTTTATTGTGGTTATAGAAGATCACGCAGAGACAGCCTCATTCTTGCTCCCATCGAGGATCCGTAAAAAAGTGACTCGTGTCAGCTACAAATGACATCGTTCATAGTGGTCGAAGCGATTTAAAACCGCTGGATCTCGCAAGCTGCACGTTTTTTGATAAAATTATTTGCAATCCTACTAACATGGTAAAAAATGATATCCCTAAAAAAAGCAATGGATTAGGTAAGAATAAGCTAGGCGCTCTCCTTTTTTTATTTAGACACACCCATAAATATTCCTAATCCAACCCGTCCCATATTACTCGCTTATGTATGCTTAGCTCTCTGAATTGGGTCGCATATTGTGATCTTGCCAAAAATCTGGCTTGCTCTATATGGGTGATGTGACCTGTCAGTTCGATACTCATCGATTAAAACCTCTATTTTACGAATACTAATAAATCGAATTGTTGTTATTCAATTATGTAATAATTTCCCTCTCCATTTGCAGAAATTAAAAATAATAACTGCTATATGGCATTGAGTTAAGCGCCAGGAATAGTAAATAAGTGTTTAATCGTTGTTGAAAATTCAGCTTGAGTACCTGACGGAATATGACGGATATTTTTAAATCCTAGTGTTCTGTTTCAGTGACATTACAAATAGTTCAATACCACCTAAAAATAACCAAGCACATCAATTATTATGAGAAGAAGTACGCGTTCTAGTCTACTATTTATCCTTGACTCTCCAGTTTCTCAGTACAGACTGGCAATTCACATTCAACTGAATGTTTTACACCCAAAGTTAGAATATATATGCTCAAATCTGAAAGTGACTTCTGTTCAGACTTGATTGAATGATATAATGTTGATTTTATTTTTACCTTAGGACCCCAGCTAAAACCGTTATACGCACGAACATAACGGTACGTGTGTACTAACTGCTGCAAGTAACTGCAAATCAGTCCATCTGGATCGAAGTTTACTCCTAGACTCTGTGAACAAGAACAAGAAGATGAATTTAAGGGATTTGCACTATTGGCATGATAGGTAGAGTTAAGAAACAAGCGTGGTGCATGTTGCCACGAGTCGATCACGAAATTTCGAACTCTCGACTGCCCCTAGATCAGCTCGCTGACGCACAGTGATTAAGTGACTGTCTTTCTGCTTATGTCGTGTCATGAACAGTGATGCAAATGATATATGAGAAAGTTCACATGCCGCCTAGGGTAGCGTTTCCCGATTAAATCCCACCTGCAAATAAAGTTGACTTAAACGGTGAACTGCGACTGGCGAAATGCATAAGGAGCAGTTTCCTTGCCAACACCAGCGAAAAAAGATGAGTTCCTGGGAGCCACTGAGAAGTAATCGCGACCGCTCTGAACAGAATTTTATTCCTCTGAAGTTTCAATGGACAACATCAGAAACAAAACCAACTGCTGTTGCTGCTAAGAGTGTGGTGGTACCTTCACTGCAGAATGATAAATAACCTATCAGTGACTGCGTACCCCTGAGTGGATGCTACCACGGTGGACAGCAGTACTCATATCCCAACCCAGTACAACTAGAAAATCTCTCACCCGTTCTTGTACGCGAGCATTGTCATAAATGTGACCTTACTATAAATGGCGGAGCTTGTAATGTTATGTAATCTAACACCACCGTTGTGAAAATTCTGATTCAATTGTACTTGCGTCCACTGATTATTAACCGTTTTTATCAGAACTTTGTCTGTCTAGGTTCAGGTGGGCTGGGACCGGCAACAAGGTCAGAGGAAACCTCAGAAGTGCCTTTCCTTATCCCCCAATGTTTACTTAAAGACATTTGCATGGCTTGGGCTGTTGTAAACCAGTGCTTTCTCCAGATACCTGCATATTCTGCACAAGCAAATACTAAAGGAAAAATAACTGACGTCTTTTATAAAAAACTTACTTTTTAAAAGTTTGATATTCAGAAGGCTGAACTCATTTATTTCACCAACGTCTCAAAAGATTTCCTCCAAATACCATTTTAAATTCATACTTCTGAGCAAACGATAAAAGTAATATGGTTACTTTTATATTAACGTTTATATTTTAAATTCTAATATTGCGGAAAGATCTGAATTTTTATTTAGTTATATTAGATTTTTTAAAGTCGTAAGTTACAGGTATTAAACGGCTCAACGTGAACGTTCCTGGGTTCTAATATTCTCAATATCTCGATCGTCGTTCGTTAAAGGTTTTTGTAAAATGCACATCTTTGGTGTGCTAGTTCAACACCTAGAAGAACTTAAAACGAGTCTATATTTGTAGGACTTAAAGAGCAAATGATGTAATTTATATCATCTTCAGCCAATAAAGTTAAGCCAGCATACTTCTTGGTATGAGTATCGAACATATTGGTAGGTGTAAGTCATCCGACGGGGAGCAACCAAAATTTGTTCGGTGTTCTTTTAGATTCTAAGTGGTTTCGGTTGCCTTTGTCTAAAAAACTGGTATCGTTTTATTTACGGTTTCCGGTACTGCGATGATTAAAACATATGATAACTTACAATGCGCTCATAGCCGTGTGAAAATGATGCATAATTCGAGGATGCCACCTGCCCATGTGTCTTTCTGTTGGAAGTGAGGGATGTTTATATATTTGTACTATTCTGTAACTAACATGAAATTTTTCGAAGGACAATACCCATATTATTTGATATTTTAGCTACATTCCAAATGCAAACCAGGAAAATTCGGTAAATAGCAGTTTCAAAGGTGTGCGATTTTCAGTGGTCAAAGACTAAATCGGTGATAGCTACTTCTAATATGTGAACGTCAGCTCTAGCCCACTGGTGCAAAGACGAAACGAATTATACGTCGAGATCTCAAAACACTGGCTTTTGTTGAGAGAGACATACAGCTTTATGGACTTGAATTTCATTATTACGTAAGGCTTTTGTATTTATTGGCTGACATTTAAAACAAAAGTGCATGCTTACTTTTAATACATGCCATAGTTTACTGGATGAAAGTTACATAAGCAAAAGAAAACCCGGCCACTGGAATAAAAACTTTACTTTTTTGCGAACGGTGTCCCATCCTCGGGACATTTGTGGTACTGCCGTCCGTTTTTATCATCAGAAGTAATCTGTGTGCGAGTATTTACTCTATTTTACTCTATTTATAGTTGCTTAGTCATGTAGATATTCAATAAAATACGCTAAATTTATTCAATAGCTTCGTGGTTTTTATGGTCCGCATTCTCCTATTTAGCACTTCAGAAGACAATTGGGCAGGACTATTTTAAAAATGAACTGAACTTATGATGCTTGCTTTCTTTGTTTTATTTTGCTCTGATCACTTATGCTTCTGAAATGTCTCAGATTATATTCACAACTTTTTTATAGTACATAAGCGTCAAGTTTTTACTCTGTTCGTAGGTACTTAGCAGTTCACTATGAACATCCACGTTGGTGCTTTGCAAGTTGCAACTGAAATATATTACTTTCAAGGTTTGACTGTAGACAAATTCTTGCTTTTGCGGTTCATGGGTTCACAGAGGTGATCACAATTTAATAAGAAAAACTATGCAAAATCTGCCGCAAACTTTAAATATTGTTTAATTTCATATGCAGCAGTTGTCAGATAAACAAATCTGCTATATCATTTATAAAGAATGCACGCTAGCCTGTTCTTCCTTTAAGAATTTTATTTTACCCTGCATGGCTTATCCTTTAAACAAATAGCCTTATAAAACCATTTAACCTGCTTACTGTCTTGAAGCGGTTTTGATTCTATTCGGTACTTTGACTAGTAAGGAATCACGTGATTACAGCTACATCAACGAGTTAATCTTCGGAAGCCCTCCACTGCCCCCGCCTATGACATGGATTTATGACAATCCAGTTTGCAATACTCCGTCGCTTACATAATGGCAAAACGTATTGTACCCAGCTGTCCACAGTCCATAGCTTTCACTTCGGATTTACAGTGGACTAGATTATCAGTTAGTTGAGCAAGGTTCTATCCATAGCTAAGTGAGCCATCCGACTCAGTTGGATGTCCACGTAGCTCCTCTTCCTGAACAACACTTTATTCTTTCGTATGTGTTTCCCTTCCTATTTACGGATTTAAAGTGGCCTTAAATGTTGTTTTAGCTGTTCAATTATCCATTTTGACAGATAATAATGCTAATATAAGGTAGGTTACGCTTTCGAAAAATTTATTTGTCTCAGTAACTTGTATGTACTTATTTGTTAACTTCAACAATCTAATTTTCGTTAAACCTCGGATGTTGCTTAGGTCAACTTTACTCAAAAAGTTCCCAGTTAAAACAAGAAAAATTGCATCAGGTTTTTGAACAGGGAAAACAAGGGTCTTTCTTCGGTTGCAGTAGAAAAGTGAATATGCGTTTGTCCAAAAGTGGGCTTTGTAACTGTAGGATAATAATTATATCCCATTTTGCTTATTTTGGACATTTTCTCAAAGAGGAACGCGATGTATTAGATATTTTATCATTGGAATTCGGCAAGTACTTAATAATTAAGAGGTAGCTGTCCTTTTTGTGGCTAATACTTTACCTATTCCTGCTACCTATTGCAAAGTTGGCTAAAAACCGGATAAGGAAGCATTTCCGATCTAAAATCGAAGAGGCAAAACGCAAACTGTTTTTTAACGTAAAATTTGACCAGTGGATTAGATTCCACTCAAATTGAAACGCAGCTTTTATTTAACTGCACCAAAAGTTTGTCTTTAACGCAGCATCGGGTTTCAAACATTTTAGAATACAGTTGTACACACTAGTCACCATCAAATGAATCCAACCTTCCCTCATCGATCTTGGAATAGTGTCATTTCCACTGATTATGTCATAGTTATCGCATTACTATAGCAGGGCGATGCTATCTGTGTGGGAAAGTTATCGCATAAATTGTGGTTTCATAGTTTCAAAAAATTAAGAAATGTCATTTTTAGCTGACCAGGTAGTTTAGCTTCAAGTTTTGAATTTTTGCGCTCATTTTGCCGGCTTCTAATCTTTCTTTCGATGATAATAGTTGACTAGCCTTCCCTTTGGCACATAAAAAATGTACGGCCGTGATAAAGGAACAAACTTAATAGCTTTCAAAATAATGTTAATTGAAATAGAACACTTTTCATGACGTTTTTAATTGGAATTGGTCTTTGCCTGTTCAGAGCTAGCAGAGTAGTTGTATATTTGCAACTTTGATTTTTTGAGTAACTTTGACGTTTCAGGTTTCCCTTAATCTAAATTATTCGAAAGGCTTGTTTCTGAATTTGGACTGAGTAGAAAAGGATCATATAACCAAATTTTACCGTTATAGCTTTCTTTTTTGAATTCACTTAAAAATGGCTTCTTGATATTTAAGTTTGCTAATTTATTAAATGTGAGACCGAATTAAAAGCTAGTTTAACTTATTGTGGCATATTTATTTTGAATTATGCGTTAAAGTTGGCAGAGTCCACTTTTTCCTGTTTTAAGCTATTAGTGAACTAAACCGAAAGGTGCATAACAAAAAACAATCATACGACAAGTACTATATTTATTTGCAGCTAGGTTATTAATTGCAAACCAAAGCATTGCTCACTGAAATTCACTGGCTTTAAGAACATAAGGATCCTTTGGAAAAGTCAAAATGTTTTATTCATATACAAATAAGGAGATTAAGATGGCGTAATCGAATAACTACATTTATGGATTTTATTTCTTAGGAGTAGTTTTCAACCTAACGCACTCATGTGTTAATACACCATTCAGCAAAAACTTCTTCGACAATTTTTCAAACGTCGTTCCTAATTTAGCATACATTTTGACAGAGCAGCGCTTGACTTATATCAACAAATAAGTTAAAGGTGTGGGAACACGTTTCTTCATATTCAGAAGGCACATTAAATGTAATATTTGCCAGATGTTACTGTCTCACTTAAAACTGTGTAAAATATTCCTTAGGCATTTGATCTATAATTAAAAATAAATCCATGAAATTCCAAATTTTCAGATAGCATTTACAAAGAGAGATTTGCTTTTCAAAGTTATATTGTATTTCGGCCATGGCCACTAAATCAATTGTAAAGCCCTCGATTTATCAGCGGGTGTTAAAAAATGGTATTAACAGTTAGGAAGCTCTTCAAAACTGATTAAAGTTCGGATTGTTATATGCAAGGTTATATTTCAAGGCCATCATTTTAACCGTCTTGTTGGAAAGATTGGGGTCCGAGGAGAAGCCTAAAATTAAGATTAACAAAAGTGCTTCGAAAATCTCTTTTAAAAATGTTTATGCATTTGAAAATGCAATATAATTCTCTAATTGTGGCGATTCTTGCTAATTGAGCATGTATCTCATAAGGAAGTTAATGTGTCCTTTCATTGATTTCTAGGTTATTCTT
Source organism: Schistocephalus solidus (assembly GCA_017591395.1). Classification (NCBI taxonomy): domain Eukaryota; kingdom Metazoa; phylum Platyhelminthes; class Cestoda; order Diphyllobothriidea; family Diphyllobothriidae; genus Schistocephalus; species Schistocephalus solidus. Next base: position 60,724 of record WEDG01002817.1, on the reverse strand, counting down.
TCGCATATTAGTTTTCCTTGCAAAAATAGACAAGTCTAAATAAAAATTGGAACGCTTGAGAAAAATTAAATCGAAATGTACGCATGTCTGGAACTATTACAAATACAAAATTCATTATATCATAGAATAAATTGGTGTTGGATGAAATGATATTTTATTAGCTCTCTTTGTTTAGGGGACGTGAGTCCTGGCATGGAAAACTATAAAGTTCCAAAGATAAACCTTTCTGCGTATGTAAAATATTTCAAGAAGTAGGGAAAGAACACTTTTGCGTCCAATCTCTTGTTCTGATTTCATCCAAATACGGTTTATTATCAAGTGCATTGCATAGAGTCTTCAGAAGAAACAAATACAAAACATTTGACAAATTTGAATTTTGAAACTGCTGAAGTATCCAATTTGAGGTAATCACCACGTACTATCTGGTAAAACACATTTTCCGATCCAGGTGTTTTTGTTTATAGTAAGATAATAGATGTGCATAAGATTACTTCAAGTTGATTTACTGTAAAATTTGAGAAAGATATTTACTTTAGAGAAACCTCGTTTCATTTTCTCTAGTGAAAGCATATTATTTCACAAGAAGTAATGATAGCGACTTTTTTGTTTGGTGCATTGTTATATCTGAACTTGAGCACAGTGACTTGGGACCCTAAATGCCAAATGTTAATCCTATATCCAAAAAGGATCAGTTTAGATAGTGTTTAATTATAGGCATTACATGTTTTTGTTGTTTTTGTTACATTGAAGGCAATTAGACGGTCTGTATTCGTTATAGACTGCTTCGTGCATTCATCACGCAGGCCAAATATATTTACGAGAGAATTGAAACACGTCTACCTTAGCTTTCAAATTTTGGCCATTTAAACTATACTGAAAATAAACTTTTAGACATAGATTCTATAAATCCAGTACTAATGAAAATGTATGGATCGAAAAGTCAGTAATCGACCTGGTCACATGCACTTGGTGTCATAAAGAAACACAAGTTAGAAAAACGAGAGATACACAGGGAGAACTGAATGCAGCAAACTCTATACTCGGCCTAAGTTATAATTGTCTGATTTACAGCATCTGATGCGGGCGAAATTGCGACCTGTCAAAATTGGGTCTCCTGAAGCAAATGTTATCACCCCCATAGTTGAATGAATCACTAACTGACATTCACTTCTTCGTCAGAAATTTTCACGCCTCAGATGAACCCTAAGAAATTCCCTATTGTGAACAAATTACGGTGTGCAATTTTCCAACGGATGTCATTTTAACATTAAGCAGTACTAGGAGAAGCACCTGGCGCAGCGCGAATTTGAATCCGCTTTAGATCAATGACTGCTAAGGGTTTTGCGTTAGAAGAACCGTTAAAGCAGCTGGTAGGAATATAAGATCTAGTCGTCAACAGCGGAACTGTTGGAGTGCGGGCAGAAATGAAAATAGACCGAGAAACAATGTAGCTTAGTAGAGATCAAGCCTTTCAAGCCCACAGAGAGTATCAATTTCTTTAGGACAAAATGGAACACAGAGGCCTTGGGTGGTTATGCAAGTGGGCTTTTCTAGCAGGGCACAGTCCACACGTGCAAAGTTGCATTTTACAAAATATTTATGCACTCTGGTGGATCTTCAAATGTAATAGCACCCTCGTTTGACTAATGCCATTTCAATAAAATGGCCCTATTTCTCATTCGCTGGAACAAAACACGCACTTTTCACCATTGGTGTTTGATGTTCGAACATTAAGAAGGCAACCTGAGTTCACCACTAGGAAGTTGCGTTTTATCACGTGCCGTGCGAAACCCGCGCCGGTTCCTGTGAACTTTTGGGCTTTGTTGAGGGTGAGAATTTTGAGGTAAACTACGGAGATGAAAGCACGGCAAAGCCCCCTTGTTTTAAGTATTTTCTGGAACATGTTTAAATTGGATTAACAGTTCTGTGGGTACCTAAATGTCGGAGGAACGGGTTCGTAATGCCTCCAAAGCAGTAATTAATCAATTGAGTGGGGTTAATCTAGTAATAGAAGCACGTCATCAGCAACCTATGGTCTATGTGCTTTATCAGAAAATAGGACTAGTGAGAATTACTGACGAAAAAGGTAATAAGCTGGTTTGGATTTTTGATCAATAGTCACCCAGGTCTCTCCAACATGTGGTGGCAGGTTACAAGGATTGCAACCAAAAACACCATTTATCATAGCAAAACTAAACAAATCCAGATTAAGTCTTGAATATAATATAACTGCAGTCTTTAAAAGGTTAAGCCGATGGTAAAAAATAGAGGAAACTGTTCCCAATTATCCACCTTAGCCGGCTAATCGGTTATCCGACAGAATCAAGACTAGTTCAGTACCCTCTCTATCCAATCAAAATATGATGTGCCCGACACTTGCACGAAGGATAACGGTGTCTTCTGAGTGTGACAAACAAATTGCCAACTGTAAAAATCAGAGAGCACTCAAGATGCGCCGATAGCGATACCCTACCGATCCTCTTAGAACCTCTTACTATACGATACCGGACACGCCGAACCTGAACCACGGCACAGATTAACCAAAGCAAACATGTTGGCAAAGCGATAATATATACCGGAGCAGTGGACCAAGAATATAAGGTATATCATAACCACTCACCTTCAATGGGTGAATAAGTCAACCACTGATTCTCTCAATTCAAAACAAATACTCTATGGAACCGTGCATCGGTAAGGATATAATATGCGTTACCGTAATTTTATTACCATGTGCTTGGCTACTTATGTTAAGGTTTTGTTTTAGGGTTAGGGGTAAGGATGAATTGCATGTCAACCAAATCAGAACATGGAAATAGGAAAAACTCACCCGCTTAACATCGGTGGACTTGCGAAAATTTCGGGATTGGTAACAATTCGTGTAATCTAACACTAACACTAACCCTAAAAATTAACTTTCACCTTAATCTTAACCATTGTCCAATTCTTAACCTAAATTATGCAATTACACGAACCCAAACCTAAACCCTTAACATACTCCTGTTCCTAACCGTAACCCTGATCTCAAACGTAACTTAAAACCTAACACTAAATCTAAGATTCTCCGAATTTGGCGCAAATCCGAATGCGTAGTTGGCGGTTTCTGTTCTCCTGTCCTGTTTAGGGAGACAGATAATCATTCTCACCGGGTTAGAGATATGGCTGGGTTTATTTTTATATTTAGGGTTAAAGTGAGTTTTCAGTTTTCTATGACATTTGTTTTTGAACTTTCCACTGATTTTTGAACTGAATTGGGGCACTTAATCAACCTCCTGCTTATTCACTACTTTTTCCTAGTTTTCCTACTTGATCCGACACATAAACCCCTAATTACCACTGTTCGTATATACTAGGAGACCTCGCGTGTTGTTTTGTCAAGTGATTACACATACTAGATCACGGAACCTACTCCGTCATTCAGGTTTATCAATAATTATTAGCTATATCGATCTTGCGCCGGCATACAGGGCCCTGCGTAGTCACCTCCAGACTGGCGCCACTGGTGTCTGATTGGCCCCTGCCCCCCCACCCCCCTTTAAATGTTACTCGTTTATGTTGCTGTTTTATCTCTGACGATGCACTCCAGTAAGAGTTCGAAAGCTCAGACGAATAAAGTCATAATTCCGGTGAATGAACAACCTTCTTCTTATTCTCTACTTATACATATTATATCCGTGGCTTCGTGCACACTATACAGGATAGGATTGGGGCAGAAAAACGAACATCCAGGGAAAAAGCTCCTAAAGCTCCCACATATTAGGGCAGACTTCTTTTGAACAAACTGAGCTCGGTTTCCCATGAGACTAAGACAAAATAAAGAGTCCTGGAGGACTTCACGATGGCTCTCATAGCGCGCTTTCGCCAGCGACAAGGAGACGACCGATGGTTGTATGATAATCCCTGCCTTGTCTGCCTCCTCAGTATTTGTGCAAAACAATTGCCCTCCTTCGTTCCCATCATCTGACTCTGTCTGGAGCGGAGCTTATTCCCACATGCGAAATGCACGCTCCGTAAAGACCGTAGCAAAAACTGCTAAAACACTTGCCATCTGAAAAAGATAAAGAGCAAAGCACGTGCTCGTACTCAACCCTAACTGTTTCCACGAAGGACTGCAAAGCCATGACTATATTTGACTCAAGATAAAATTTTAATGCCCAACAACATTTGCGCAAAATGACAGGCAAAACTACGAAAACACGATAGATCCAGCCACATTTTTTCAGCCTCTGGAATTGTGCAGGAGCGTCTACTTGTCCTAATGCTTCCGTTGTCAGGAAGGTGGTTAGGCAGGAAAAAAACCAAATGGATGAAAGGATGCCGAGCTAAACTAACGGAAAGCATATCTTGGGGTCTTTTGTGGAAAATGGAGGTAGCATTGCTAGCGTCAATGTGTTTATTAGCTTGAAGGACAGGAGTGGCTGTGAGAAGCTAAAGTATGAACCATCGATTTAATTTTAAGGCTGTTGAATATAATCTCGATGGAAAATTCGTAGAAGATGCTCTATTCCTTACTTTAAGATGATATCAGTAGATTATGGGGCGAAATGAAAACTACTGGATACTGTAACCTGCATTTGGGTGGTGGCACTGAGAGAATGACCGTTAAGGCAGTTGCGTCGGAACCTTAGGCTAGATGCTATCGGCCCAGATTTCACTCATAAAAACTGCGCCTCAGTAACCGTGTCATTTAATACACCGAAGCTCCGAGATAACTTTGCTGAGAGCACTCAGTCACTTTCGCCTGTGGCGTAGTCTCATCGCGGTGGCGTCACCAATGCAGTAACAGTTGAAAACTCGTACAGATCTTGCACATTCGGATGTGCAGGTGCGGTCCCGATTAGGGGTATTTTGTTAAGCAAGTTGATCACCCGAATTGAGGCACACGTTCGGCTCTCTGGGGCAGTTACCCGAGCACCCTGAGTGAGAACGTGACCCCCGCCAGTTTGAACGGAAGTGATTCCCAGACACAATCCAGATCGTCGTAGTGTTGTGGGTTGACCGGATGCGACGAGGAACCTAATACAGAGCCCCACGTCAGAAGCAGTGAGTGCCGCTGGCGTGCAGGTCGAAGCCTGTGTCAGAAGGAAACGCAGGGGGATAGCCGGCGCTAGGAGCAAAGTCAGTACAAATGCCTACCTAGATGATTGAACAAGACTCGGCAATAACAATCAAGCCGATGATAATTTCTTAAACATTCGTTGATGAACGCTTCTCGGTCGCTAACGGAACTCACTCACTCCGTTCTGTCTTCGGGCTCAATCTCGAGCTCCGATATTACACGCACAGCGGCTAGTATAACAGGCAGATGAGCATTGCTAGAAAAGATCAGGAAGACCGGAATGGCCATTTATAGCTCATTAGCCATCATCAGCCACCGTATACAGGTCATAAAAGCCTCTAAGGCGAAGATACACAAAATGCTCTTCGCAAAATACCGAGCTCTACCCAATATGCTCAACGCTGGCATGACGGGATTTCAGGATCTCTTCGCCTCCAGATGAGCCAACCTTCAATTACCATTATCAGGAATATGACCCCGAATCATAGATCCATTGAATGTATAATAAGTGTAAACGCAATTGCCTTCCAATCATAAACCAAGTGGTGAAATCTTTCAATAGTATCTTGAAATGCTTCAAAATCTGCGATAACACAGTAGTCGAAATCTTTCTCACCAGTCTGGCCTTCGGTAGTTCACAATGTTCAATTCATAAGCCCGATGGTCTCTTCCTCATGATAAACCTGAAGAGCTGACGGGCTGCCAATTTAACAACGCTCGTCTGAGGAGTGAAACTTTAAGTAGGTCATCCAGACCAGGTAAACACGTTCAACTACCTCCACCTAAGCTGGTTTCATTGGATATTGAAGATTAAGATATAGGAAACAATCGCAGGTGTCCAGTTTCGGAAAACCGCTGGGTGTTAAAGATATATTACATACTGAATCAGCTATAACTTTGACGAAATAGTCAAGTCAGGAAGATAATTTCTGACTACTTGCTCAAACGACTGTCCTGCAGTGATGTCGGTAACTGTGCTCCTGGCCAGGGCAGGCACAACGGTGATACGATAAAACTGTGCGGACCTGGTTCAATAGCCTCGACATTGATAACGTGCCTTCGGATACTCTTGCACGGTACCAACAGGCATGGCGGTCTGCTGCATACAAACCAATACTCATTTTCCAAGCAAAACAAATGCCTTAAACTAAGGAAAATCGACCATCACACAAGAATGGTTTACTTTTACCCAACCTCATTAATGCCCAATCCCTCTTAACAGACTCCATATTTTTGTTCGAGTAAAACACCGAATTAACTTTGGTGGAAACTCTCGCGTTCACTGTTTGTTTTGAGCCATTTTACTTCACTCAAGCCACTAAAGACTACTCCACCAACCTGCTCTCATTGTGCGGTCGGCGCTGGTACCCGAAAGCTGAGACTCCGCGGAGATAAAAAAAACCGTCTGCAAATGCCTTTGCGATCATCAGAGCTACTCACCAAGGCAACGTGTCTCCTACAGTCGATGAGTGGACAACATTCGGCAGTGAGACTTGCGCTTTATGGACGAGGAATACGATGCGCGGAACATAGGATTCAGGAACCGCGGAACCTTGATCCTAGCACCCTGCCCCCTTCAACCAATTATGCCTCTGGACGGTCTACTACAAACCTCCTGCCTTAAGGGCTCCACGTCCATGAGAACTATTTCCATGTACAAAGGTGGTTGTCTGTCAAATATTGGTAGTTTCGCCAACTGGATTGGATAAATTTTAAATTCCTTTCAGTCCGCCACGTGCAATAGGAGATACTATAGCATGAGTCTCCTTCCTGAGAGGAAACATTTATACTATCGGTTGGTAGCCTTCCAAATCAGAAGAAAAAGAGGCGATCACTGGATCGTGGTTTTTGTTGGCCTGATGTTTCTTCTTCTTCTAAGCTGCTTCCTGGAACTTACCTGTTCGCTTCCAATAGCTATCCTTTCAACTTACAAATTATAACGCAGCATGAGAGGCTAGAAGCGCAGTAATGTGATGCTAGTGAGGAAATGCACCGAGATGTCGGGAGGACGAAATTCCCAAGCAATGTCTCACTGATTTTTCATCGAAGACGGGTCAAAGTCAAGATTTACAAAACTTCTCCTCTTAAGCACAGGGGTAAAAAATTGACCTGAAAAGTCGTTTTATTGGAAGATTTTTCCTCAAGTATGTGGAGGTGTGCAGTATTACTTATAGCTCGTTTTTTAACAAATATTGAGAAGTGAATTGTGGGTAGAGGTGATTCTAGGTAGAAAAAACGCTGTGACTCGGATCAAAAAGCTAGCTATCACAGGCAGTGTGAGTTGAACGTAATATATACTAGCATAGCTTTACTTCTAGCAAAGAAACTTTTGCCCTGACCTTATCGGCTACGGCAGACGTGACCTAGTTTCTAACTGACGTACGTTTGGTCTGGCCTGGAGTCTACATATTAGCAGACTCAAAAACAATCAAATATGTTTTTTTAACGAAAGTCCTTTAAGTCTCTCTTCGTCTTGTTGGAATAAGAATTTGCCTTGAAATATGTGGATTGAGCGGAAAATAGTGATCTGAGAATTAACCAAAAGGAATCCGTTAAAACTGGACAGACACGCTAAAGGTTACAGATGGCCTTGGGCTAAATTCCAGGGACAGCTTTTTCCGAGTCCCAAACCTAAATTCAACCATGCCTACAAACTTGGACTTAGCCAAAACCCTAATCGTAACTATAATATTAATCCTTAACCCTAGCATAAGCACAAACCCTACACTTAATCTGCAACCATAACCGTAATCTTCACCAAGAAGTTAACCTTAAACCTAAACATAGCATTAAACTTTACCCTCCAGTAATTGAGTGCAATTCCATCTCTAATAGCGGAGGTACTTATAACCGGGTCCTACCCACGTCGAAACCTACATACATAGGCAAACAATACAGCTCATTTTCGCAGGAAACAGATATATAATGCTTTGTAAATCCGCATATTGCGTGCGTGTCCTCTGCGCTATGAGTAACATATTCCAACAGTCCGAATTGAATAAAAAAACAAATTTGAGGCCACGGCATGTATGGTGGTAAACTTATTTGCGAAAATGAAATGCCGTTTCAAGTGTGTTTTATCAGTCTCGAGTAGGCAAGACTACTGGTTTGATGGGAAACAAGGGGCATACTTTCTGCCCAGGGAAGAACCTCGACCGAAAATTACAAACGACATGCTCTTAAAAACCTCCTTCGTGTGGCATATTGAGAGTAAAATAGCTTTGAGATTTGGCTCCATACATCAAGAAACATTTTGGGAACGGGAACGCTTGTATCTTAAACCACGTTTCTTCCCTTGCTATGGCGTAACACCAACATCCTACATATTAGAAGCACGTGCCGCAGTTCAGTATATAAGTGAGACCACAAGATGGGTAAAATTGAACCAGAGGTGAAAGAACGCGGTTGCCTGAAGACTCTAATTTGGGCTTTTCTTACGCAAGTCTTCAAAACTTTTGGCAAATTATTTTGATAACTTATAAGATTCTAATGAGTTAAATCGTAGGGAGTGCCATACTTATAGAATTTGCTCCTGCCTGTAGAGAGATAATGCCCAGATTTGTATTGAAAAACTTTTTCATAATGTTCTGTGAAAATTAAGAGATCCACTATATCTGTACGTTGTTCCATGACGTCGGTCTTGTAGGGCCAAAAAACTGCCCTAAACTGTAACATAATACTGATTAACGCTCTATTAAAAAGGCGCCTAAGATTTTTAAAAGCAAAACTCTTTTATAATAAGTCAGGGCAGTGGGAAAAGCATGCAAAGATTGCAGTTGGATTCTAGGAGACAGCCCACTTGATAATTCTTTTTTAAGGCTCCAACAGTTTTACTCTTAGTTGCCATCATTAGTTGTCCAGTCATTACCTATCCCCATTTAGCTGAACTTTACGTATTCCGTTGGCTTTAAAGAGTCGCATGATGTCAACGTGTTACGTGTTTGAAAATAAAAAAGAAAGTAATTAGGTGTACTTGCTGGGTTGAAATAAACCTTTTCACTTGTCGCAACCGTGAGTTAATTGAAATATGGTCTGGTACCCCCTTTTGCAGCTTAGGAAAATAATATTTTATTTTTGTAGTGTGCGCTTCTCGGATTTGTATTACAATGGCTTCTGACATGGTTGGGACAATAAGTTAAAGTGGATTTCTTGTGCGCAGTTTAGCTAACTTTTTCGCTCACAGTATGCTTCATATTTGTCAGCTTCTATACTTCACCTTTAAAAAAATCCCTTCAAAGCATCACTTGCATACTGATTCAATTCATACCATATCTAGCATTTTCACAGACATGTCACAACTCCTGTCGTCGAATTTAATATATGGCTCTTTTCATAATAGATTCGGTCTCTGTTATCCCCCACATTCCCCTCTTATGTCCTGTTTATGTTCGTGCAGTAAACATTCATGTGACTATCTTACCTGCATGAACGGTTTCATCTACAGGACCTGGGGGTGAAACCCATCTATTCTTAAGAGGCGCACATTCATATCGCTGTTCTGACTTCGTCCTGCGCGAGGATTTGCGGAAAGAGCTGCGTATTTCTGGCAGCCGTGCCACCTGCTGTATTTCATATTCATCGTCTAAATGACATCGAGCTCCATGGTAGGCCGCTGGCGTATACTTGTTCCTTCTGTCAGCGTTATGCTTTTGCATGCAAATGATATCAGTATGCGGAGAATCCGACGCCTCTGCATCAGCCGACTTCCCGGTGCTACTGCCGCTTCTACTGTTGGAGTACTGACGAGCTGGGATGGCCATTTCATGGGGCTTTGTAAACCCCATTTGGTTCTCGTCATTTTCATCTGCCTCAGTGTACTCGCAAAGCCGTCGAAGATGCGCATTCTTGGTACGTGCCAGGTCCGGACAGAAACAGCGCTCAATGCAACCTGGATGCCATGGACTGCCCTGGTTTGGCAGGCGAGCAACGGGTCGTGCAACATCTGTAATTATATGGATAAAAAAGTGGGTGATAGGAAGAGTTACTTGAACTCGGCAAGTTTCAGCTCCTTTGTAATACAGAAATCAAGATATTAACTCCTTCTTTCTTTACACAGGCCTTCTTTAAGTTCAAAAACACTGCATGGATACAGGTCATTAATGCATGGGTGTTCAAAATGCATAACTAACTGCAAAACTAATTCTGAAAGTGCACAGTTGAAGTTAAAAAATTGTAGGAAAACTGTTTGGACCTATGCGTGTTTCGGTGAGACTAATTAACCATTACGACAAGGAGTTGTAGAAATAGTGTGTGTTATACTTCTAGACAAAAGTAGGACCAACAGTTATTTAAGAGTAAGGATGTCTTGAACTACAGAAAATATCGCGTTAACCTAATACAATGTTTCAAATACAAATTAATAAGGCTGAGGCATTTAAGAGATTAGCGTGTGAGGTACTTGTACATCTTGATTGCTGGCTATGGGACTTATAGTCAACAGATCGCGGGTTTAAGCCTAGGGTATGGCACCACCTGGGGTCATGCGTGGCTGTCTGATGACGGATAATAAGTCAGAAATGGTCATATCAGTCCCCTTTGTCTTTTTCAGTAATTTTCACGGGACTTCTGTTTTCCCTACCAAACATCTAACTCCAATTAAGAAGAAAATTGAAAGGCTTTTTTAGTCTTGTTTCCCAGACTGCTATGGTACGGGATTATTTAACCGTCCTTTACGCTCTTCTGGGCATCTGAGTGATTTCCGTGCTAGTCGAGGTTTGCTGTTTAAGATTCTCAAAACAGTTTTCCCCTGTAAGTAAAGGCAACAGATATCACCATTTGTCAACAGACTATCTTCGGTGCATTAACTTTGAACTAGGGAGCACAGTCAACACTATTGGAAAAAGTATACACTGAGCCCACTTTCATAAGTATGCTTTCGTCTTTCATTGAAAAAAGGAAATACGTGAAGTTTCGCATAAGAATCCAAAATGTAGTAAAATCTTTTGCAATAATCTGGAATTATTTGTATTTTTCTCTTTTCGTTGCATGCCTCTTTTGACTTATTCCAAAAACAACAGATACTGACAGGCGTCCATTCGTAGTCTACTGATATTTGAAAAGACGTTTGTGGATACTCTAATCGTCGAAAAATGAAATCAGTTAAGATAAGTGAGGTTGCGTTATTTTTTTCCTGCAGTGGACAAAGAATTCTCGAGTTTCATTATTCTTTAAATATAAAAACTGGGTAAGTAAACACAGGCATAAAAATAATTTTTAGGATCTTTAATAACCACTTCTGGGTACAAATGATAAAGCTTCATTGGAAGAATTAGGTCGCATGAACTCAAAAATTTTTTTACTGGTACTTATATAACAGGTACCAGTAATTTTTCTGTTGGTACATAATGCAACTTCCGATGCTCCATCTTTAAAACCTGCTCTAGCGTTCTGTACACAGCTTTTGGTATATATCTACGTTTTTCAATGAGAAATTTAAAATTTGTTCTCAGATAAACTGAGAAAACTAGAGTTAATGCCTTCGGATATAATAACGCATTGGAACACTTTTGCACATTCTTATTAAGAGGAGGGTCGGTTCTACTGTATATCCAGATTTATTAAGCTCATCGTTTCTTAGGATAGCTTAACTTGCTATTGAATATTTAATTTGTTTTCATTATTATATATTATAAAAATTATGTTTAGCAGAAAGCAGTTGGTAAATATGAATTCTCCAAGTCAGGAGCAGTATTTTGAGGCAAGTTAGACTTTTCGTAATCTTCTGTGGTTTGCTAAATCCGTTTAAAGAAGTAAGCCAATCTCCATGCAAAATAAACAGGAAATTTCTCATTATTTTTAATTAGCGGATAATGGGTTATTGGTTTTTCAGAAACTGAAAACTGCTCGGAAATAGCATTGTTCCCACATTTATGTGCGATCATAATTTGATACCATAGTCATAAGAAAGTTCTGCTTGGCCTTCTGCATCTAGGAAAAAACCGTTTGCCCTTCGCCTGGCTAGAACTCCAACGGTGATGCTCAACGTGTTGGTCCACCATAGGCCCTATATTAAGCTTATGTTTAGTACTTTCGCTAGAAACAGCACCACTTTTAAAAATACCGGATTATTTTCCGAGTTGGCTCTCAAAACTTGCGCTCCTGATGCCTTAATGCCTAAAATATAATTAAATGCATTTTATGTACAATAGTTCTGACACGAGACTATGGGCAAAGAGTGACGTCTGGAGGCTACATCATAAAATTTAGCTTCCATAAGACGTTGTAGTACCCACCGCCTGTGCTTGATTTCTGATTGTGTTTGTAGCGGTTCAAGTGACGGGTGTATTTTGAGTGGCACAATCATCAAGTCGTCTTGATTAACGCAAGACACTACAACGAGAGGTTTACTTTACACGAAACCCGGGGTTCCTGTTTCTGGCACGACAAGGACGTGTGCTTATGGTGTTACGTCATGATTCATCGAGAGAGAGACGCTGAGGTCAGCGGTTTTTAAGGGTGTGAGCATGGGAGCGAGTTTAAAATCGTTTTTTTCTAGCGCTGGGTGTAAAATTAGTGCTTCTAAAAGGGGCCACGCGACAGATGTTTAAAGCTAGATTAGAGCACGGCAGGTGATAATGGGGCCGGGCACCCAGATTTAATGCCGCACAGGGAGTGTGATGTCACGCCTAGTCGCAGGCTCACACGTCGCCTGCTGCTGGTTCCCTATGCCCACATCAGATGGCTGATCGGGTTGGAGAGTTTGGGAACAGTTAGACTGGGCTATACTATGGTGACTCCCTCCCCAGGTCATCTCAGCGCAGTTCCTCACTTTCAACAATCTGACGCGCTTGAATCTATCCATGTGTGCCAAATATCGTGGCTTGGAAGACTGCCAACTAGCAGAATAATTCGGGTTTCGCGGGATGGATGGTCAGGCTCCAAGGTCTTCTTCTTAAAGTGACCTCTATGGCACTCCCACGCAGCTGGGGTCCACATGGATTACTTCTTGGTGGATAGGTGCTCACCGATCGCTCATGGGACTCATTCGTCCATTTCTGCCTTGGGTTTCACGTTCGAGCTCCGCCAGCAGCGGCTCAATGGTAAGAGCACTGGACGTCTAATCAACAGGTCTTTGGTTTGAGTCTTTGACGGCGCAACACCTGGGGTTGGGTATGGCTGGCTGATAACGCTTATAAGACAGAAATGGGCCATTCCAGTCTCCTTGGTCCTTGTTAGGAATGAGTTGCCGACTACTTCCTGTATCTCTGAAAACTTCGTCCATCGTGCATTGCGCATAAACGGCCTGCTTCTATTTGTCAGCCACTGCACCCGATTCCCCTTGTTATCCTGAGTGTCTTGACACTGGGCTCAGATGCGTATGGAATGAGGTACAACGTGGCAGGTGCTGGGCAATTTACTACAACAATTTTGCACGCAAGTCTTTTCCTCTAGTCTAGCGTTCTGTGGAGCACACGCTGGAAGTCGTCGTTCGCGGAGGTTGAGCTGTCGTTTTAAAATACCCGAGGGGTGGTCTGTCTGGTGGCGTGTGTGGCGCCAGCCCCGAAGGGTGGCGTTTTCAAATGGGAACATTGACGGTGTTTGCTCCTTGAACGTAAGTGCGTGTGAGCTGATGTCAATTGAGCAGCCGCAGTATTTGTAGTGAACTGAATTGAACTTGACTCGTTTAAGCCCCGATGCAAGTGAGGTAACCCTTATAATAATGAAAGTCGGGCACAGCTTTCAGGGAGCAGAGTCACGACAGACTTATATCAACTAACGTGATAACGAAATTTGCAAACCGCTAGAGATAACTTGGCGACATAGGCCAATTTTGTCTTGTAATGTGCAACGGAGGATAATTGCTCGGCATTCCATGCAGACATTTTTAAATTAAGCATCGGTCAATCTTGAGATTGTATGCAAAGTAGAGGTTTATAAACAGCATAGCGGAAGTAGTCAACATAGGTTAGGATGAGGAAGAGGAAATAGCTTGCATTGTAATGTTCAAACGCGGAAAGATACTCTCATATCAACAATAGTGGTGGTTGTTCTCCCACAGTTTGCATACAATTTTGCAGAAAAGAACAGTTAGTAAGGAGCTACGACGTTATTATTATATACTTTGCCACTTATGTGAAGAATATGTGGTAGGGTACGGGTTGGGGTTAGTTTTAGGGTAATGTTTAACTTTAAGGATTAGGTTTAGGGTTAAAGTGAGTTTACAGTTGACTACGACACCATTTTTTGAATTGTTCACTTCTTTTTCAGCTGAGTCGGAGATCATAAACAACCTTCTGCTTATGTACTGCTTTGCCCTTTTTCTCTTTACGTTTGCCTACTTTTTGCCATTGTCCCCACCCATAAAACCCATAAGTGCCAACACTCCCGTGATACAGAAAACGTAGCGTGTTGGTTTGTCAAGTGGTTACACATACTAGTACCATGTCGGGCAGTCCTTACCTCTGGATTTTAACCTTCGACCACTCGTGGTGCGAGCAAATTTTCAATCCCTGACGTGTCGCTTTAATAAAGTTGAGTGATAAACATTAGTGAAGAGCATGATTATAATTGGGAAATAAATTTTTTAAAGTATTCATTTTCGTAATCTCCCACTCACTTCGCATATCAGCAGCTGCTTCGCTGGAAAGAAGGAACCATCGCAGATGGTTAAATTGAGAATTCATCCAATACTGATCAACCTTCGCATTTGAGATTTTGCAGTTTGGTTGCCTCAACATCGATGCCAGTGTTTGTTGCAATATCCGTGCCGAAGTTAAACAGTCCTTAAATGCAAAAATGCATATTTTCTGTCAGTCTGAATTTCTATTCCAGAAAAACTATGGATTTGTACACCAACCGAAACAGAGGAAATTCATTAATGAAGATCGCATTAAAATTCGTTGTGTTAGTTCAAAGCAGAATCTTTACATACTTGCATCGTAAAACAGTTGTTCAAGTCATATAGCCCTTCCAGCTGCAACACCTGCGGCCTCGGGCAATCTGATTGTCGTAGTCGTTTTGCATTATTTCTTAATTAAAAGTTCTTCAACAATATTCCTCTTCTACTCCCAGTTTGCGTCGCTAACATACTCCCGTAGGATCGACTGCTTCGGTTCCCGAATACCGTAGGAGAACTAAGGTTCGACCGTTGAGTTCAACTATGTATGCCGCTTGCTTCAACAGGCTGCAAACAAGTGCGATGAGTTTGCGCGTGTGTTATTTTTAAAATGATAGTAGACTTGCGCTTTATCTACCGCACATACTCTCTTTCTTCCCTCACTCGTCCTTGACCGATGTCATGATTAAGTCAAGAAAACCAGAGGCGGCGTCGGGCGAAGGTGGCGTCTCCAACGAAATCGGCACCGTAACCTGCCACCACGCTTCTGGGTCTACAAAAAACACCTGAGCAGGGTTTTAACACGGCAACAAAAAGATGGAAGTGGCTGCACGGATCCGAGCTCACAGAGTCTGGGCCTCTATGCAGACGTGCACCTCGTCAGAGCCTACAGGTGGTCAGGATTTCGAACAACCACAAAATGGGCAGTTGTTCGGATCCCAGCTCTCACAGTCTGGGTCTGCGTTCCACTACACTTTCCATATAGCATTTGGTTATAGCCTACACGTTACCAGGATTTGCGTATATCAGAACGGGTGCGATACAGAACTCGCATTTAGATGAGAAGCTACATGGAGAGGAGCCAGAGCACACCCTTCTCACTTACGTCAGATGTGCCGATGTTGGTTGGTAATGGGGGAGTTCATGTGAAGGGCATGCGTTGATGAAGATGGTGTGAATGGGCCTGCGGTACTTTATCACGGATTTCCTGTCACACACCTACATCTCCACATATTTCTCATGATGCTCTTGCAATGCATTGAAGGGTCCGGACGTCCTTTTTTATTCTTGTAGCCCTGTGGGCTTCTTGATGTTTGAATTTGACCTAATAGTTGTCGAATGCGTAAACTGCCATCAAAGAAATAAAATACTGATTCCCTTAGATTGATTCCGGTCACTTGTCAAGCAGGACCCCTCGACAATTACCTTGCTTCCGACACAAAGCAAAATGTTTAACTGACAATAAAGTATCATGCGCTGCTGGCAACTTGACGTGATGCTCAGCCTTTTCATAGTTTTGCTGACTTTCTTTTCTTACCCGCAAACGTTAGAGCGCACTCGCTGTCTCGCGTTGTATGACTGCGCAGTAAGACAAAGGCGTAAGTGAACCAGCTGGGTTTTGCTGACTACGCAATTAACTTGCAGTAACCATACTGTAAAGCCTATCTGAGCAGCTGCGACGGAATTCGAAACCCCAGGACACCCCTTCAAATGTTCGCAACACTTTCCTGTTTTATGTACCTCGTGTCGCTGTTCGCGCTCCCAGCTAGAGCCGATGTCTACGGCATCTGTGAGGACGTCCTGTCATCTGCGCAGGCGGCACAACGAGCAGGGCAAAAATGAAATTAGGCAGCTGCTTTTAAATATGAGAATTCTGCGGGAGGAGTATACTTGATCTCTGGAGCGAAACGCCTGTGTATCAGAAGAACTGGATTCATACTGCACCCACCCTCAGAGGTAGAATCAGCAATGTATAAAAACATGGCCCGGAGACGGCCACATGCCTCTCAGGAGCTGAGTCGAGTCAAAACCATAGGATCGTCAGGAGCTCTGTCTGTCATTCTTTAAAGGCATGTCAGTTGAGTCATCACGAAGGATGAGGTCCACCGCTGTCCCACGGGTGCACCAAATATCGACTTATGATCCAAGGTGTTTGCTCCGAAGTAGGCTTGTGTTGCATCAAAATTTCTCCTTCTTCCCACAACACGCACCACCTTGCGATGGCAAAACAATTTAAGGTCGATAGGATAGGTGCAGTGGCTGTCAGAACAAAAGGGTCAGTCTACGCGTGTTACGTGAAAACTGGCCCCAATGCTCAATGAGAGAACCTCGTTCGTGGAGGAGTCTCCCATATCATGTAAATTTAAATACCCAAACTACCGTTTCAAGAAGGAGTCAATCATTGACAATGCATCGTGATAGATTTAACCTCGTGAGATTTATCTTAGTAAGGCTTGCATTGATTTGCCAGGAGAATACAGTTCTCCTAAGTGTCATGTCCCTCTTCAGTGCAGCGGTCGACTGTCTGGGTTTGCCAACCGACTACGGTTAAGATCGGACCTAGTGCCTGATGTGGCCCCGGCTTCTTCCTCTTCGCGTACCACACGCGCTGAAATTCATCTGCTATACACTTATTGTGCAAGTCAGGTGGACATTTTCCCATAACCGACGGTTCGCCTGTCATTCCGGCGCTAATAAATTGTCCCGTATCTTTATAGCATGGTAGAGGTGTGACGTTGTGTTGACTGCTAGTGTATGCGCGTGTGAACTAGGAGACTCCTGTATGGCCAAAGTGTGATTTTGTAAGCAAATAAACGGAATTCTAGCAGGAAGGCTTAGGCTGGGCTGTATTACTGTGGTTTGTGGGTGCACATTCGAAATAATAGGCCAATGTGCTGTCTCTATATCCTTGGACAGTTAAAGCATGTGAAGCGTGTGTTAAAATACTGGTGGCGGCGATAATCCGTGCTATTTAAGGTAGGTTGCTTTTACCCTGATCTTCAGTCCATGCACTGAATGCCAGTTCACTGTTTGCACACCATGGTAGAGATGGAGGAAATGTGTCGTTGGTCCGCGCCAACTGGATCTCACTAGCTATACTATTCGGTTGACCTACAATAGGGCTTTTCTAGCTCGTGTGGCAGAGAGTCAAGTGTGCTAACTCTGTGAAGTGCTCAGAGTTAAATTTTGCTTGTTTAAATGAGGCTTTCGATGTCTCTTGCCATCGATGCTTTTTTCCGCTTCTCTCTGAACACCCGTTGCTCCACCGTCAAAGATTATTTGTATAGGCAGGCACTCGTCAACCATCTTCTCAAGGTGGCTGCTCCAAAGCTATTGCATCTGACTCTGCATGGTGCAGCAACCGAAGCGCCGGTGTTTTAGGATTCTCTCCTGTCAATGCACCTCCCCCTCGGGGTATAAGAATTTCAACATAATTCTCTCAAGTCTACCGTGATTCACTGGGTCGAAGGTCGTTGTCAGATCACCGAAGAAAGTTTAGGGACTGGCCCATATTTCCTGGCATTTTTCTTGAGGTCGTCAAACCGCAAAGATGATGACTAGGGTGACATCGTGGTCATTTAAGTCCGCATTTGCATTTTTTGAAATAAACTGTACTTTAGATAAGTGTTCAGGCGATTACGGAGGATCTAGAAAAGGGTTTGGTTACTCATGCTGAAAAGAGGGGTCAGGAGAGATTATCACGTATTTATTGGTTCCATTTTAGCTTACAAAACAGGAATTTTATTTCATAGAGCAATGAACAGGGCTTCCCCGTGACTTTAAAACTGTCAAGTTTGCAAATTCTAGCTATGATTGCACATACCAAATTTAATGCTTGTATACATGCATACCTGCATAAACAATTACTTCCTTATTCTAATAAAATTGCGCAAATGGCAAAAACATGTCTTGAAAAGTTTTAAATCCTTCAGTTAAAACTCCGTTCAAACCTGAGCAAATTTGAGGCCGTAATGTTCGTATCATTAGATAAATTCTTGCCTGTCGTGCGTTTAACTTAAATAATTGCATTCAGACAGGAGTGCAATTAGCACAAAATTTTTACTGTATTTTGTCTGCAGCAAACTGTTGCATGGAACAAAAAAATCAGCCCATTTCCTTTGTGATAAAATCGAAAGATGGTGAAGAGTGCATGATTAAATGTAAACAGATCGTTAGAAGGTACGTTCTTTAAGTATTTATGGTGACATAAGGGAAAAATAATGACCAACTTTTAAGGACTTGGGTGCCTCTCCATTCGACTCAATGGCTGCCTTCTTGTACCTCATCACGCCTCTCTCGTAGGAAATATTATGGAGGTGTTTTGCTGTAACCGTCCGATGGTCACTGGCGTAGTGCCAAAAGCCGGTTAATGGATTGTATTCATAGAATGGCAGGAAGTACCAACCGTAAGTTGCAATAAAGACAATAGCATCCAAAATGAATTCGACTTCCTCATCAGGATAGAAGAAGGGTAGATTAATGCGCGTGAATCCAGGTCTGTAAATAGGAAAGTAACGTCAAAGAAAAGTGCCTTCAGAATTATTTGGAAGTAGGTGATAAACATCCCTTATATATATATATATATATATATATGATAGTGTGCGGCTCACAAATCTGTTTAAGTAACATGCATGTTCCGTTGTGCCCTGGAGCTCACTTTAGAGTCTTCGCAGGCAGTCGCATAGCGACGTGTAGCATCTGTTTAAAAGTTGGAACTGACAAATTCAAGGGAGATTGGAATGACCGTTTCTGACTTATGAGGCGTCATCAGTCAGTCATACCCAATTCCAAGTGTGGGCCACCTGGGATTCGATTCCGCGATTTGGTGATTGAGTTGAATGCTCTACCAATGAGCCACGGGCCCGTTGTTTGTCGGGTGCTATTATTCTATGATTATAGCGTGCAACTCACCGGTCTGCTTTAGGGACATATATGTTCCATTGTGCCCTGGAGCTCACATTAGAGCCCTCACATCCAGTCAAATAGAGACGCGTACCATATATTGATAAGGAGGAACTGACAAAAGCAAGGGAGACCTGAATTGCTGATGTTGGCTAATAAGCCAGGAATGGGTCGTCCAGTCTCCATTGTCTTTGCCAGTTCCACCTTATCAACGAATGCTTCAAGTCGCTATGCGCCATCTGTGAGTGCTCTGAAGTGAGCTCAAGGGCACAATGGAACATACATGTTCCTTAAGCAGATCTAAAATAGCATATTCACAATCACCTGCACTGGAGCTTATAGCCACTAAACCTTAACATGCGGGTATTACACCGTAGGTAGGTTTTATGCTTGCATTTTACTGAGTTGAAGATAAGGGCAAGAAAATAGCACAAACACATTATTTTGAAGAAGAATTTCGATTTAAAATAATATTATTTCTCTTTCCAAGCAAGTACGTGATAAATATAATGTAACATGACACAGAATACGTTAATGAAAACCGGACACTCCAAAGTAGAGATCAAGAATGGCAAAATTTAATGCTATTTTTAGTATTATAGAATCGAAAATCTTACCTTAATACTCTGTGTTCTGGTATCTCATCATTTTCCCTAAAATATTACAGAATAAAATTTTCAAAAAAAGAGCGAAAAAAAAATACTCAAAACTTAAATTGGGGGTAGAGAGGCGCAGATCACTATTTATTACATAGTAGCTTGTCAAAAACTTTCCTAATATTTTCAAATAACCATACTTTCCACTCGAACAAGAAGATGATTTTGACCGTTTTTAGTGGTCTGCTATGTATATAGTGTATTTACAAGTTCTAACCTAGCATATTTTTTAATAAAATGCCCAGTAATATACTGCAGCATGCCAAAGTTCATTTGAATTACAACGTAGTCAGAAAAATTCCATTGTCTTTTTTCGGCAGGTCATTTTTGTAACCTATTATATTCTTAAATTATTCAAGAAGTTGGCTATCTAACTAATGGTTTAAGTTTTAAGTTGTAAATCATTTACGTAAGCCGGCAGCTAAGGTATATGTGCAGTGTTTTGTTGCTTTTTGGTAAGACTGTTTCCTAGTCAAAATGCTCCAAAGTCGTACGCAATAAAGAAATCCAGCTATCTGGTGGAAGTTAGTATGCGGCAAAAAAATTCGTTAAAATATAATTTTAAGGCAGAAAACTATTTTTCAAATTAATCATACTGTGTTATTAGTGCCTCTTCATAGCTTGTAGCCAAATTTTCGTTGATGCCAAGAAGGTCGAGTGCGTAAGGACCAGCACATGCACAGCCGGATCGCGACTGAATGCCAAACAGGTCATTGAGGAGAGCGCAGACAAAGTCATGATGAATGAAAAGACATGATTCTGGGACTTTTCGTCGTCTTCGTTGCAACAAATTATCTCCATCAGCATAACTGGATGTTTGTTGTAGTGCTTGCTCACGTGTGTGGCGCACGAGGAAAGAGAATATAGCTAGGCGTTTTACCTTGCTGCCGCCAAGCACAATCAAATTAGGGCAATTGCTGAATTTCGCCCATGCTCGCCTTTAAAAAATAAGATTTACTGCAGTCAGACTTTTCCGTATGAAAATGCATCATAAACCGTTATTCTTTAAAAGATCGTATGCGTTTTTTAAATAATTGAATTACTTTTACAGAAATAAGTAGGTTTATGGATAAAACAACACTTTAATTATTAAATGCTTGATGACGAAATATTTCCAGCCTGATAGCCTACTTCGAATTTGGTTAAAAATAATCTACTGTTAATTACAAAATGGATAAATATGAAATATGCTATTGCTTTACTGATTCTTTTAAATATTTTTCAATTATTTACATATTTGAAAATAATATCCTTACATGACTAATTGCTCTTCGCGTTGAGCGATGATATCCATTCCAATGGCCTGTTGCAACTGAATAACCATTCCAGCTCTAATTGATTCAACAATTGCTGGTGTTCCACCTTCTTCTCGTCCTTCAACGTCCTGAAGTTTGAAAGGACGTGATAAAAAATTAAAAAGGATAACCTTTAAACTTCCTTAAAACACATATTAAAATGGAAAAACGAGGTAAGTAGCCAAAAATAACCTTTAGGTAAGTAGTCTTCTGTCGACGAACAAACTCTACTGTACCACCACCACTAGTGTGTGGAAATAGTTGCCCAGCTTCAAAAAGACTTTTCTTTGCAACCAAAATGCCAGGGGTTTGCGGACCGCCCACAAATTTGTGAACGGAAAAGAAAACGGCATCTTTGTAGGCATCCTTATAGCCTGTGCTTGAAAGACGTTTGTTTTTAAAATAAAAATATGGAAACCTCTTTGATGGATTCATGTCGATTTTGACATATGGAGCAGCCGTAGCATAGTCCCAAAATATTATACCGCCATATCGGTGAACGAGTGAAGATATTTTTACAGTATCGACAAGGATTCCAGTAACGTTGGACGCAGCCGAAAGACATACGAGAACCTTGCATCCTATTTTCTTGGCCAATTTGCTTTCTTTCTAAAAAATCATTAAAAAAATAACTGAAGAAATGAAAGTTAAACATTTGTAACTTCGCATTATGCTAAAATAGCTAAAAGTTTTGAACGCAAGCCTGCTTAGTTTACTCTACATTTGAGACTCGGCCTACAGTCAATCATCAATATTACGCAATAAACCAGTAAGAAATCTTTGTTTTCATTTTTCTTTCAACAATGGTCTAAGAATAGATAGAAACTTTGATGTTCGCATAAAATATATAACACGGAAAAGCGAAAATATCCCTGCATATCAGATACTTCAAGGTGTGCTTCTCGTCCACATAAAAGGCTTGTACAATGAAAATTATGAAAGTTCAATTGCCACGCCCCCCCTCCTTTCCTGGGATAAGAAAAAACTCAAGGTATGCCTGACAGTGAGCATTCACTCTGGCCATTTACAAGAATTATGAAATAATTGAGAAGATAATTACTCTTAGCATTTCCTCTAAATAAGGAATGGAAACATCTCCGTCAATTGTTGTTTTGAGCCGAATCACTTTGTGTGCCAGATGCGTCCATGGAAGCGAGTTTGAATGATGTTCAAAAGGACCATTAAGAACAATCTGTTAATTTAAATCTTAGAGATATCAAGCGATATTACCGGTGGCTCTGTAAGGTTAAGATTATGTATTAGTTTGTGAATCGCGTATGTTGTTCCACTTCCTACAAATATAATAGCATCCGAACTTTGCGCATTCACGGCGTTTTTGATAATGACTCTAAAATATTAGCAAACAAAAATAAATTACTTTGCATCATTCCTTAAATCAGTTGTCTGGGATGCTGTGCCAGAAAGTACAGAATGCACATTGGCGTAGTCAGTTAAAACTTCGTTAAGAATGAACTCCTCGAAACATTTTAGACTTAATCCAGATGCAGTGAAATCGCAGTAGATGACTAAAAGTTAGACCACTTTACTAAACCATACCCTTCCGATCTCCAAACGGACCATAAATTACACTGTCCGCATTTAAAAGATTTGCATGAATGAAGTTTAGAAGTTTTCTTCCTCTATAACTGCTGATTCCTTTTGATCCCGACGAACTTGTAGGCCTTGCGTTCATTTTGAAAATAGGCAAACCTTGAAGATAAATTAACAGGAGAAGTTAAACAATGTGGATATTGAAGATGACCAAAGTAGATATGGCACTTAATTTCCTGGTCAGAAGACAAAAATATGACATATTTTAAAAAAAATATTCTTCTTTGCTTTAAATCAAGGCAGGAAACCCATAAAATACCACCCGCAACTGCATTTGCTAATAACAGGAGCTGTTTCTAGCGAGTGATTTCCGGCATTATCACTTCAACCGAAATGCCATTTTGACTTACCTTCGGGGGAGAGGGATTAAATTAACTTTCTTCTGTTGTAGAAACAGTAAGTAACTTATCCTCTAGGTTGCCCCTGTCACCGTACACGTAGAAAGCCAAAGAACTAAATCGATTCATTCACAAAACCTCCCGAGATGACAGGAAAAGCAGAACGTGCAGCATGCATGAACAACTAATAGCAGTTTGGGGTCGTCACGGCCAAGGAGTACGGCTTGCTTGCTCACTTTGTGATGAAAGAAAACTCCCATGTTAGCATGTTACGCTGTTTAGGGCGTCTGCTATGTCACACCAAGATTAATCTTACTTGACCTCCATTCTTTTATAGCATTTGTCTTTTTTTAAATTGTATATATGTCCTACTGGCTTTTAGTTTATCAGTTGAAGTCTATTTACGTACTCAAGGTATATTCTAGAAGCCTCTTTAAATAATTTCCACTGCATTGTATGGCCTTGACACCGCACTGATCTAGTCGACAAGGTCAGTATTTTGCAGCCAGTGTGGGTTTTCCGCTATACATTAATTCTTAAAAAAGGTTGGCGCAAATATATAGATTTGTAGAGAACGCAGTTTGTTGCCCCACAACAGTTCTCATATTTTGGGGCCCCTTTTCCATTTAGAATTAGTCGATTATTCCTGTTTAGCCTATTTGTGTGATTAAAAAAGACATGTGCAAAAATGGGGACACTTGAAAATAAGGTAATTTCCTTGACCACTCAGCAAGTGGTTATGTAAGGCCTTTGGCTTTGTGAGGAGAAGTGGTGGAATCCAGCTGAAAGTACTATTGTAACGGCCTCTCAGGAGTGAATTCGTGTTTTTTTGAATACATGAGAGTTGTGACTCCGAAGTCCGTAAAGATGGAGTGCATTGTCCCTGAAGAGTCGGTCCTCTCCCTGGTGGTAGGCCCCAGAACCACCCTCCCGCATTGTGTTTTTAACAGGACAATTAGGTTCACTGCAGGACACTACAGGTTGATTCCACTCCCTGGTGTTAGCCTTCAGTCCCACACTCTCCATTTCTTAGTGCTTGTTAGAAAGACAATAACCAGTTCATTGGATTGTATTTATTTTATTATTCTGCCTTTTTATTGTACGTTTGGGATTGTTCGTGGAATTTCAACGGAGATTACATCAGGAAGGAAAGGAAATACGTTAAAGAATGTCGAGGCGAACCTGAATACGGAATACAGAAGTGATAACCAAGCGTCCATCATACACAGGCCTCGTGTATTGCACTATTACCTAAATTCACCAGAGTTGGGTGCGCTTATGCCTTTTATATTTTGGATCAGTTTTTTTAAATCGTAAACTGTCAAACGAGTTTGGTGCCCGGACTCCACTTGAAGTACCTTTCAAACATACGTAGACCATTTTAGCAGAACTTGTGTTTGCCCGTTCACACTAGCAAATACCTAAGATGTGCCTGTGTGCACTATTCTTTTTTCAAACGGCCCTTCTTGCTTTATTTATCCTAGCATTATCCTCCTCAACTGGAATTTCACTGATTATAAGCCAGTTTAGAGCTAACCCCTGATTTGGCTTGCAGGTGGCCATGGTGCCCGAGCTGCCAACAGAACTCTATAGGGAACTTCTTTCAGTGACTCTACCACCATCATGCCATGACGCCTAGATCAGTCAACCGCTGCAACGGTGCTTTTATTGTCGAGCACTGCTGTCGTAATATAGCTTTCCGATTTCAGGTCATCATGACACCAGCATACATTTCTGAAACCTCATTTGGGCCTATTACGATTAAAATCGGATCAAGGGAAGTCAATGATCAAACCTTCCAGTTCACCTTTCATACCTATTTTCAGTGCTTAGCACCATAGGTAAGCAACACTTAGAATGTCATTTCTTATCGATTACAATTAAGAGCAAAGTGAGCGGTCTTACACGCCCTAAATTTATGCGGCCTCAGTGCTCCCTGTAAGTGCGACCGTAACCATCGTATAACACATTTCTTAAATTGTCTTCCTTTACGGAATAGCGGGTTTAACTCTCGCTTCATGGTTTTATTGTTTGGGTGGAATTCAAACACCAGGGACAAAAACGGTCCTCGCTCAAAACGTAAACTACCCTTCTGTTTCCCTTAACTCTTGTACTTGTTACGGCTGCGATCATGCCTGATTTAGCCGGCCAAGATGATGTAACGTACTTTACCTCCTTACGCGTGACGATTGGCGGCAGCAGACCTGGATAGCTCAACCCATTCTTTTCTCCAGCTATCGACACCGAATAGCGAAGGTCCAAGTACCGCCTGCCTGACTTGCCAATCCCTATCAAGCGAGGTTTTTAGTTCGCCTCCTCTTCGACACCTCAAAGTGGGCAACGGCGCTTGATTGAGAGCATTTTGAACTCAGCTCGTAAGATGGGTGACGGTGAACGTGCTCAAACCACCTCAGTCATCTTTCTTGGATGGCCTGAGATAGCCTGGCGATATTGGCGCAGCGATAGCTGACTGCCTCGTTTTAGACATAGTCGGTGAACTTCACTTGAAGGATGATCCACAGGCAATGATATTTAAATATCTCAAGCCTTTGCTCCTCTTCCACGCGCATTGCCCAGCTTTCACAACCGTATAGGAGTACCAACAGAACGGGTGCATAGTACACGCGGATATTCGTGGCGCCCGAGAGA
Source organism: Schistocephalus solidus (assembly GCA_017591395.1). Lineage (NCBI taxonomy): Eukaryota > Metazoa > Platyhelminthes > Cestoda > Diphyllobothriidea > Diphyllobothriidae > Schistocephalus > Schistocephalus solidus. Next base: position 34,661 of record WEDG01002817.1, on the reverse strand, counting down.
TTGCATCAGTTCCATAGGCATTTTCTCAGGATTGAGAAAACCCGGCAAGGAGAGTCGATTTGGGAGATAATGCCAAACTTACTCTGTCCATTTGGCAGCATCTTCGCCCCTAAGGTATTTGAATCTGTTTACTTCTTAAAATTGAAAGTCATTAATCCCTAGGGGTGCTTTCACGTGGTCAGGGATGTAGCTTGAAAACAATTTGGTCTTCTCAGTGCTTAAGGATAGGCTGACCGAAATAGCGATCTCATTCACCCGTGTCATCAGAGACTGTAGATCATCAAAGCTTGAAACTAACAAGGCGATTTCGCCAGCACAGTCTAGGTCAGTCAGTTCGGGTATAGTTGCTAAGTCAAGATCGTCAGAACAGTGTAGGGCGCTCCCGCGAATCCAGTCAATGGCGTCGTTGAATAAAATTCGGGTGACAGAATGCAACCTTCCCGAACACCAGATAAGATATTGAAGAGTTGGGAGAGAGTGTTATGTACGAGGACTCATGCAGTGTTGGAGTGATAGTGGTCCTTTATCAAGGCAAGGAGGTTAACCGGCAAACCATCTTGTTCCATTATTCGCCACAGGGACTCACGATGGGCGGAATGGAATGCAGCGGCGAAGTCAATAAATCAGATGTCCTTCAGCTGCTGGACGTCATGGCGTAATTCCAGAATACGCCTCGGAGTTAATATCTGGTACACGCATCCAGGCCCCACTCGAAATCCGGCTTGGTTTAACCTCGTCCTAGAGTCGCCTATAGACCGAAACCGTCTAAGAATGACAATAGTGAAGACCTTCGCAGTAACGTTGATGAGGCTTTCGCCGCGGTAGTTATCACACTTTGTCATATCTCCCTTCTTGCAGGTAGAAAAGAAGATTCCCGAATCCCAGTCATTAGGAACTTCTTCCTCTTTCCACACTTGATCAGTAACCTCGTGAAGCCATGGTACCAGAGTGTCGACATATGCCTTGTAGATTTCCATGGGAATACCATTCTTTCCGAGCACTTTTGTTGTTGTGAAGCTTCTGTATTGCATCGGCAACTTCTCCATTGAACGGGGTCGTATGACACTGCCATGGCTTGAGGGGAATGAAAATCCGGTGCAGAGTAGGGCGAGAATGTGATAAGTGGCTTATCAAAGTTGAGAAGGTGCGCAAAGTACTTACGTTAGCGATCGAAATTGGCCAAGTTGTCGGCAATAATACCGGATTAACATCGCGAATAGAGTCATCAAGCGTCAATGGCTTACCACTAACTTGGCAGATAATTTGGTAGAGTTTGCGAGTGTTACCAAAATGCAAAGGTGAAATACTCGTAACATAAAATGATTCGCATTGCTGCAGGTCTAACTACAGGATGTAAGAGAAACTTATGACAAACAAATTATGAGGGCAAAATTGACCCCCATATAAAGAAAAACAAACTGGAAATTATTAAGGAAAAATGCGCAAATGACAACAATGGATAAAAGACAAAAATTGAAAGGAAAATGACTGAAAAAGGCAAAAAGTAATTAAGGAAATTTTCTTCCTACAAAGTAAGATTTCGACAAAAATTTCTAAATTTACAAGATTAAAAAGGGAAAAAAGCACTTGAAACGGGCTACAGTGATGCAAAAAGTATATTCAAAAGTAAAACTTAGTGAGATAATATCCGGAGACAGAGTCAATGAAGTAAGGCACTTATTGGTAAATTATTCCTGATGTATTCTCGGAACGATCCTCAAGTCATCATGAGTTTTCTTCCCAGCAAGTGTGATCCCCACTGCAAAATTATTTTGAATTTATTTACTTATAATGAATATTTGGTTAGAGCTGGGAAGGCACTGCCGAACCATACATTAGTAACAAAATAAAATTATGTCAGTGTGCAGATAAAATATAGAAATATTTAATAATGTGGGAAAACCTCGTCCTGCTAGAGCAATAGTTAGTGATTTTTTGAAATTAATTGTGAAATAGAAAATCGACAGTGAAAAAGCTCTTACCTTGAAAATGAAGGCAGAGTTCAATAGGCCTCCATCTTTGAATAGCGAGTAGGAGAAAATACTGCTTAGAAATATAAGGATAGGGGGTAAAGTAGGCTAATACTGCAGTAGCATTTCAGAATTAGATAATGAAACGTCAATATATTACGTTCTTGATCACTTAGGCGCTTGAAACAAAATCTCGTGAAAGGGTGTCAGTGAACTTGAGGCCCCAGCATTTTCGGATCCAGAACTGAATTCTGATGATAAAAAGTATCCAACGAAACGGGAGCATTTTAGACCCTGTATGTCCGAATGACTTCATCGTTAGTATGACTGGTGGTATAAGGTGACATCATGGTTCCTGGGAGACCTGAAAAGTAAAGGAAAATAGTTTCAAGAAGGTCACTTAAATTTCCGATGGTCCCTTCTCCGAGGCATAGAGAAAGCTGCACGGGAAAGATGAAGAAAATAAAATGTTAATAGAATCAGTGTTGAGATAAATGCGCACTCTTCGCTTGAATGCAGATAGATTAGTTAATGACATACTTTAAACTGGCAAGTTATTCCTAAGAAAAATATATCTAGAAGCAAATAATAGAGAGCGTTTAGATGTGGAAGATGCAGGATAAGTCACTTTTAGTCACTTCATTGAGGGAATTAGGCTTTCGCCCTTGAGCTACCTATTCACATTCAAAACTTTCAATAGAATACAAGTTTACAGCAATAAATCTGAAAATGAAAACGTAAGGTGATCGATTTGTGTGGGCTAGGCGCAAGCTGCCGCTACTAACACAATCTGCATTATATGTACAATAGTTTCTCAGCAAATGAGTATCTACTTTGCATTTAAAACTGTCAACAGTTTCTGAAAGGACCACCTTGTCAGGGAGTCCATTCCATGCTCCATCTGGGAAAAGGTGTTCCAACAGATGTCTGTGTGGACTAACTTCCTCTGCAGTTTAAAGGGGTGTCCCCACAGATTTCCCGTTCCTTCCAATTCATATCAGTCAGAAAATTCTAGGGCACACTCGTGGCCTCTGACAATCCAGTAGGTTTGGATAAGGTCACCGCGTAGTTGCCTGTAAAATGTTTAACTATCGATGAAATATCATTTATGCAAAGTAAGAACAACAAAGGACCTAACAGGGTACCTTGAAGAACACCACACACGATCGGGGTAGCACTTGAGTATGAGGATACCACTTAAACGTTATGTTTTTTATCTGATAGGTATGATCTTATAAAGTTAGTAAGGGGACTACGAAATCCTATAGCCTCTTATGTAGATAGAATTTGTCTATAAGGCATTTTATCGAATGCCTTACTAAGATCACAATAGATAACACTTAGAGATGGATGATTATTAAGAAACGAGGTTAATAGATTTTGAAAATACATGTGGCAGGTTTCACAAGAATGGTCTGGTAAAAAGCCAAGTTTGGAGGAGTTGAGTAGTTGACTACTTATGTAAAAATCCGTAATTTGTTTTGCAATTATTTTTTTTCAGTGTTGAGCAAGAGACGTCATTTTATGAGCATCGCGATAGTTATGAATGTCAGAGTGGGAACCAGATTTAAATATGAGTATTATAAAAGAAGTTTTCCAATAATCGGGGAAGAATTCGTTTTCGAGAAATACTGAGAATAATTTGCTAAGAAAAGGTGGAAAATCTCTTTACTGTTTAATAAATGATTTTGGTATATTATCATTATCAACCGAATGTGAATGTTTAGGCAAGCTATTTCTTTTTGAATACTTGAAGGCGATAAATTAATGGTTGTAAGAAGGAATTTGAATTGGAAAGCAAAGGAATTGAGGGATTTAGGCTACTTTCAATGGTAAAGTGGTTGGCAAACATGAATTCAACAATTCAGTTTTGATCAAATACACTGTAACGAAAATTTTTGTTACAGTTACATACAGGCGGAGTGACGTTCAAACTCTTAGCTGACGACCGAAGATGGAAGACTTGAGCAAAAGCTTTCGATGAATTAGCATCACTTAATGTCCGACGCTCCCTATGCCTCTCTCTGGCGATCCTAATTTTCAAGGCTTTTTTCAAATATTTTGTGCTATCCTTAAGTAAACAGGCAAAGAGCATTTAGACGGATCGTTAAATTTCTTTCGAAATTTTTTAAGTCTGTTTTGGAGAAACGTTGGAACAGTAGAAGTGGCTGTATTTGAATTAAAAATCTTCAGCGGGATAACAGTCTGGATTTTTTCTGTAAGGCTGTACGATAGCTCAAGGAAAAGGTTTGGATCATTTATTGAAAATATGCTAGGCCAATCAAGAGTGCTTACGAAAATATTTATTAATTCATGATTTGTTCTAGCAAAATAGTTTATTGAACTGTATATCAGATTATTTAGAAAGGGGAACTGGAAAAAAACAGTGAATTAGTGCGTGATCACTTGCGAACAAATCACAATGGAAAATTAATAAAGAGAGGTTCGACATCATTTGTAAAAGTTATGTCTTAAATGCCGTCATTTCTGGTCACTGAACAAAACAGTTTGGACATGTTTGATAAGTTAATAGTATCAACCAATTTCTGCAGTTTTGGTGGCGAGGAATTTGCCTGCCGGTCAATGTCTGGCAGATTAAAATCGCCTACGATTATTTTGACACAAATTAAGTCTGCAAATTTTCAATTTGTTCCCAGAGCTCGCTTTCATTGCCAGAATAACACGGACAATTACCGCTTTTTTATTGTGTGGGAGGATGACCGAAACAAAGCACACATTTCCAGAAAAGGACGAAATGCTCAGCTGTAAAGGGAAATGTACAACGGATGACTTAATATAAAGAAGGCAACCACTGCTATTTTGTTCAGTATGGTCTTGTCAGTACAAATTGAAATTATCTATAGCGGGCGTCGAGTCGTAAATAAGAGAGTGAGCCTATAATTCAGTGATGCACAGCACATCTGGATCAAGCTCAAAAGCTAATGTTCTAAAATCTGTCATCTTATTTACATTGAGTGAAACTTACCTGAGCGTATTCCTGATCTGCAGGTAACGCTCATCAGTTTTTATTAAAAAGAAAGATTTGAAGGTGAAGAAGAAAACTGGAGAGAAATGGTGGGCAGCAAAATTGCACTGGTCTTCAATTTCTCGAAATGTCACTGTTTTAAGAACTAAGATTATTGTACAACGGCATATTTGGAGGGAAATAATGAAAGGGAAGGCATATAAATGAAATTTTGAGGGAAGTTAGCATAAATTGGCGGAAAACGAGCATTTGAAAAAGGAATAATTTAAAAACAAACTGTGTACGTAAGGCGCGCAGCTTGTTTTTGAAAGCTAAACGAAAATTCTAATTTTTCAGGAGTTCCTCATCCCAACCTTAAATTTCTTCCTGATTGTTGGATAAAATCTGCATTTTTAACACTCTCACCTGCTTATACCTGTGATGCTCGTCCTCTCCTACAGGTGTGAACCTTTAGAGTCAACGTTTTCATCCTATGTGGCCTCATTATTAGTCAGGTGGATCTTCTAGCCTAAGAATATGTTTCAAGCACGTATAAAGGTCCTTCGTTAAAATTTTGGGAAAAAATTTGGTCACAGAATATCATTTGCCTGATTTTTCCTAAGTTTGACAAAATAAAAGCTTTCTCCTAGCAAAAATGTGAACAAAAATCTCACTTCGTCACAAATTCTCAGCCATTGAACCGAAGCATTGCTTGGTTGCATCTACTTGTTACAGCAGTGCTTTGCATACGCAACTACTTGTTTAAGCAACACAGCTTGATCTCTCTGCTTTACGAAATTGTTATGATTTTATGTTAAATTTTGAATCAGTTCTCTCTATACTGGGGAACTTATTCAATGGTTACATCTCTGCTATTCCCTCTCAGGAATGTCAGCATCTGGACTCCCTCGTCCATTTGGTTGCCAGTGAAACATCAGACCGACAGACAAGAAATTATAATTTTCTTTTAAAAAAATGTTTCAAGAAAAAGACGACCTTTTGACGTTGCCGTAGACTTCATGTACTTGTGCGGCTTCAACTACAAAAAAGCGGAGGCCAAACCCCTCTCCTCACGTACCAAAAATCCACTTAAATTAGTCACAATTTTTTCACCGATTGAGATGGACTCCATCTTTGTACAACGAGGTCACATTTCTCGTTATCTAGGAGGTGTAAAATGTTTCCTTTGTCGGGATCTTTCCCCGATTGAGCGAAGGAATGTGTCTCCCCTCTCACATAGGTCTTCGGCCTATCAATTTATTATCCATAAGTCTGGTCATGGCTATGTAAATCACAATGAGACGGTTCAGCAATTTCCTCTGGTGTCCACTTCAAAATCCCCCTTAACTTCACCTCCCACTTTTCTTTTAATGAATCTGCTTACGCCTTCTTCCTCGCTAGTAGGAATTTCAAACTCAGTAGCTATCAACCATGCCGTAAGCCCGCCTTTAATGTCAGTGACTCCGTCTTAAGTGCCACGACTGACTACTTCTCCGTTTCAAAGTAGTTTTCCTTGTATTCCTACTGTTGACTTAGTCCATTAAACTAGGCCAAGTCCGCCTCGTTCCGATTCCACGTTATCCACCCAGGTCTCAGATGTTCAATCTACTAAACTTATCAATAACATGGGCAAGGCTAAGTATGCTCTTAATTTAATTTCCAAAACACAAAACGTCATTAGTGTTGGAAACCTCTTATCCTCCAGCATCTACTATATATACCCAAAATGTCCTTCGCAATTATCCCAACCAAACAACTTCTCAGGCTCCCAAATTTATTAACTCTACCCCTTATGGTAACAGTTTTCCAAAACAATTTGTTCCATTTTCAAATATTATTCTCCCCATATTATTTCAATATTACTCCAAATCCTATTTTAAGGCCTTCTCCTATTTTAAATTATGCAGAAAATAGCCTTCCTCTCAATGGATACCACCCAAATATGTTTCTCAAAAAAATCCTAATTTAGTTAACAGTAACACCTCAGCTAATTGTAGACCGCAGCATTTTTAATTTCCACCCGCACCTTTCTCTCTACAATTTACTCCCCAACCACCAAGTCTTCTTTTTTTATAAAAAATGATAACCCTAATTTGGATACTCGAACTACGCTAGATGTCATATTACTTAATGCTAGATCTGTTTTAAATAAGATGACCCAACTGAGAGCAATTGCTTTTGAGTTGATGCCCGATGTTTTATGTGTAACTGAATCTTGGGCCCATCCCTTAATTTCCGACTCTTTGCTCGTCATAGACCAGTATGATCTCTACCGTCAAGACCACATAAGAAAGCGTGGTGGTGGTTATCTTCTCTATATTAAAACTTCATTCAAGCACTTCCCGTTTGATCTAGATGTTACGTCATTCTCTGGTAATTACTGCTTCGCATCCATTATCCTGTCGCCCCGACAAAAGGCGATTCTCGGATGTATTAACAAACAGCCTAATTCATTATCCGATGATGACGCAAAACATTATGAAATTTTTAAATTGTTTTCGGAGTCCAATTTTAGCATTAAAATAAGTGCTGGGGATTTTAATTTTCCTGAAATTGACTGGATTATAAACTTTTACCCACCCAGATTTCAACCTCTTCTTGATGCCATTAATTTTTCTAATTGGTCCCAGCTTGTCCGTTCTTCAACGAGAGACAAGCATATTTAAGACCTGATTTTCACAAACGACATTGCTCTCCTCTTCGTTGATTTTAAGCAGGGCCTCTTCCAAAGTGACCATACATTATTTCACTGTTGCCTTCCGATTGTCACTTCGAAAAAGGCTAGCGCCGTTCGTACCTATCATTCTTCTAACCTCGCAGATATGAGCTTAATTAATAAATTTTTGGACTGATTGGACTGGCTGCATCTCTCCTTTATGAACGATGCAACAAGGGTTTGTGACTTCATGTCAGTCGTTTCAAATAACATCCTGGAATTTGTGCCAACCCGAAATTGTCATGCCACACCCTTGAGAATCCACCGTTCCTCACTTTCTCTTGCCAAGACTAAAGAAAGTGAGGAAGCAGTTAAAATATAATTATACTAGTTCACTATCTGTTCATCTAAGAATCGCAGAGATTTTTGAATTAGTCTCAAAGATTTGTCTTGTTCGTGACAGACAGAGGGAATCTTGAGCGCTCAGTGAGCCAAATTCTGCCAAATATGTTGCTCAACTGTTCCACCGTCGATCCTGCTCCAAACGAGGGTATGAAATTCCTCCATTTCTAAATGAAGCTAAGAACTTAGTTCTCGAAGATTCTGACAAAGCAGAATTGTGGAGTACGTTCTTTGCAAATCATCTTTGCAAATCAACTTAGCCCAACTGAGCCTAACTGTGCACAATCGCTTAAAATCCTCAAATCCAAGATAAGTTTAAATTGCGTATTATTTGAAGATATTGAGATATTTTCCCGCTCAATTATAATCTAAATTTATAAGAAGTGTACTTCTGTACCCTAGCTCCATATTTGTGTCATCAAACCGTCTAAATCCTCACGTATTCATATACCAGAAATATGACGGACGCAAAAATCACTATCGATAAACTAGATCTCTCTGCTATCCTGCGTCTGCAAAACTTTATAGACAAATATGAACATCTATTTACGTTGCTCAACTCATTATTCGACTCAAAATCTTTTGCAAGCAGCTTAACAAGCGTACCACAAATAGAACTGATCATACATGTAGTCTCATCAGAAGTCGCTGATAGGTCCAAACGCAAGTTAAATGTCATTATCCGAAATATACCCCACACGGTAAACCCCACACCATCAACCCAACAGCTCATACACTCGTGTGGGCTAAACATCCACATAGCTTCCACCAAAAGGCTTAACTCAAGAAGCAAAAATAAGCCAGTGTTAGTGACTTTCTATTCACAAACCGGAGCCAATCTAGTTCTACAAAACCCTGAAGTAAACCGAACTCTGCTCACCCGAAAAGCATTCATAGGTACAGACCTCTAACCTATGCAAAGACGTGAACTTCAGACCACAGCCACACAGCTCAAACTAGATGTTAATCAAATCGTCTCCTCAGGGGAACCCCAAGCAGGCACTTCTAACGCTGCCAACTATAATGCAAAGCGTTTAAGTCAGTTAGAGCAAAATAATAAGCATAGTGTCTCCTTAGCCAAACCATTGGCAAGTTTATCTAATGGTTTTTCTGACACTCATAATAATATTTCAAAAACTGCTTCAGAAGTTAGGAGAGTGTCAGAATCAAACCGAAACGAGCACCTCAAAATGCTATGACCTCTCTGAATAGCTTGACACAAATTCTGGATCCAGTCATTTCGCAATATTAGATAGTAATATAAGTGTTACTACTATTCCGCCAACTGAACAAAATACCAGTAACAGGAAATTGATCTGACCCCGAAACTCATACAAATCCTACGACGTACGTGTCAATCTCTTCCGGCTCAAAAGATAACCCAATTTGTCTCCCGGTTGGTATTCCTATACAAAAAGCTTTTATTGAGCACACTCATTACTACTAAAAAGCCCACAAAATGTCAGCCCAAGAAATATGAGTGCTCAATTTCGCTAACTCATAAGACTCAGGGGGTACTCACGCTTCCAGGGTACTCAAAGGCCCATGTATAGGGGTACTCAGCTACGCCTATTTCCTCAATAAATTGAATTGAAGACACGCAGAATGCTCCTTTCAGTAATAAAACCTTTAACTCCCTCAAATCCAAAATGCATGGCATTGAAGCAAACGCATACGCTGCCAACCTTCAAACACTAGTAGCAACTAATGGCAAACAAACCAGTTACCCAGGTCGGCAAAACTTCCCAACAATAACCCCAGGTATTAACAATAACCGCCCAGTTAATCTTCCCCCATATGGGGCATAACCTCTTCAACCAACCCATGCTCTCTAACACCTACACACAACCCATACACTTTAACCCATGCACTCAAATCCCACCACGCACTCAACAAATTCACTTTTACCCATTCACTCATTTCTCACCATACACATCACCATACCTTCCAACAGTTAACACTTTCCTTCTATTAGCCCATCGCACAGTCAAAACAGTTTTAGAAATCAGTTTTTTCACAACAGCTGGCCTCTTCCCTATCCGACATCCTAAGTATCGCCCTTATTAATGCGAGATCGATAGTACATAAAATACCACAACTTAGGACATTCGTTGAAGCCTATAATCCCGATATAGTTTGTTTAACGGAAACATGGGTAAATGAATTAACATCGAACGCTTCGCTATTTGTCCCAAACTACGATTTCTATCGAAAAGACCGCATTAATAAACGAGGTGGTGGCTGTATGATATACATCAAAACTAACATTGAACAAAGTGGTTTTGATGTTTCACACGAAACTTTCCCTGACGAAGCATGCTTTGCCACAGTCAAATCCCGGTCGCACAAAAATATACTTATCGGATGTCCTTACAGTCCTCCAGAATGTAGTAATGATGACACTGGCCTAACCAATCTAATAGACACCATATCAGATATTCCAATTGAATATAAAATAATTGCAAGCGATCTAAACCGTCCTGAAATAAACTGGGCTAAACTATCAGCTCCCACCAGACATGATGAACTGCTATCATCAATTTTGTTCCATAACTGTACACAAATAATCAATAAACCGACCCGAGGGAACAACATACTAGACATTATTCTCACAAATGATATCTGGCCCCTACATACGCATTACGACAGCATAACCTTTGAAATTGATCATAAGGCAATAATAACAATGCTCCTCTAAACATAAAAAGAAACATCAGATTCTAATTTCATTTACATAAATCCAAAAACTCGACATTGACTATATGAACAGCTATGTAAGGTCACTAGACTGGAGTTCATATCTTCTAACGACATCCGCGACGGAAGCTGTAAACCTTTTTATACTCTACCCTTTTATAATTCGAGATACCTTAATAGATGAGAGATTACCGTATAAGTCACAAATTCCGAACTTTCCTTTCCAAGAGACTAAAAAACTAAAAACAACTTCATGATCCCTCAGTTAGTTATTTATCCACACTCAGACGAATTAGAAGAAATTCATGATCTAGTTGAAAAAATGGAAGTAAACAAAAACATAGCAGCGGAACGCCGGGCCATAGAGTCCTCCGAAAAAACAGCCCAGATCTTTCGGAAACAAATGCACACTAATCGAAAACCAGGTCCCCAACTCATGATTGATGACGCAGGACAAGTAATAACGGACGATAAACAAATAGCAAATTTGTTCAATAAGTACTTCTCAGCCAACTATTCAGTTGAGGAGGAGCCGATACCCCCAACCAACAGACATGACAGCATTTACCCTCAATGAGATCTGTTTTAGCGAAGAAACCGTCAAAAAAGCTATCAGACAACTGTCTATTTCACCTCTTATGGAACGGATAAAAATCCCACCTTTTGCATACTGAAGCATATGATATATGCTCCAATACTGCTGTCTAGTCTATTCTCCTTACTCCAATCGAATGGTATGTATCCAGAAATCTGGAAATACTCTAGCATCACACCAATCTTTAAAAACGGGAAACGATCTGATACACAAAGCTATCGTGGTGTTCACCGAACAGCAGTAATAGCATCCTCGAAAAAATAATTTCGAACCAAATGCTTAATTATCTAACAAACGCTAACCTCCTACCTTCCTCTCAACACGCTTTCGTACCTAAAAAGTCATGCCAGTCCTGCCATCTCACCTTCCTTGAATTCGTTTCAAGTAACAGAGATGACGGAAACACGGTAGCTACGATATACTTTTGACCTAAAAAACGTTCGATAAAGTCCCCATCAAAGGCCTCTAGTGAAGCTAATAAGTCATGGGATTGGGTCTCCCTCTTCTCGACTTTTCTAAAATCTTACCTTCGAAAACCGATATCAGGGTAGTACGTATTCGAAACGTGGTCTCAGAACCATCTCCTATTAGTAGTGGAGTACTTCAGGGATTATCCTAGGTCCCCTCCTATTTCTTATATACATTCACGACTTATCCTCTATATCAACGTCAGCTAAAACATTTTTATATGCGGACGACTTAAAAACTTGCATATGCGATATAACAGGCATACAGTAGCCAGTATGCATAGAACGACTGAAAAATTATCTTAAAAACTAAGCGAATGGAGTACTCTATGGCAAATGCCATTCTCTCCAAGTAAATGTCATCTCCTGATTTTTGGTCCACAAAAACTTCCGCCCATAATTTTCAATAATCAGGAAATAACTGAGACAACATCAATAAATGACTTAGGTCTTAGCTATACAAATGCTCTTGATTTATCTCCCACGTTAAACAAATATCACCAAAAGCCACTAGACTATGCGAATTCATTTGTAAAAATTTCTCCTCTCGCCTGCCCTAAAGACACGCGACTATATAAAATGTACGTTTTTACCTCTCCTGGATTACTGCTCAATTTTCTTTGGCATAATGCCGTCAGATGGCCGAAAGAAACTAGAAGCCATTCAAAGATGTTTACAAGATTCTTATCCAAATGTGATGACATTCAAGGCTCATACCACGAACTTTACAATAGATATGGTCTTCAACCCGTCTGGATCAGAAGACTCAAAAATGGTCTCACTTTTCTATTCAAAATCACACATGACCAAGATATTCTCAGAATGAATATACTAACAAATCAAAACGGCCTCCGAGACACTAGAAATTATGCCAATATTATAAAAATTCCTAAATTCAAAAAGGCCCAACGATCCAACTTCTATTCCATAAGATACGCGACAATATGGAATGTTCTACCAAGTTCTATCAGAAATAGTCGATCCCTACTAGAATTTAAAATACAAATCAAACAACATCTGTTAAATAATACCACACATATATTTTTTGAATAAGATAGGACATATTTCAACTCAGTTCTTTAGCATAGAATTCGGGCCGAAATGGCTCTGATAACGCCAACTTCGGGAATCACGCGTTTTACAACGTGGCGGTTACTATCGGCGATAGCTTCTTCAATTCTGAGTTCTCCCGATGAGCTGCCGTATGTGCATCTAGAAGTCAAGCAAATCCAAATGTACTTTGCGGCGATAGCCATTTCAGGCCAGAAGCTCCCACGAGTAGCTATTTGACGTCCTTTTATTACCACTTTACGACGACCTGCAATGCACATAGAGATGAAGAATTTAATAATCGGTACACCATCTGGTTATGGGCAAGCTATAGCTGGTGGTTAGTGACCTACAAGACTCATAAATACCTATCCACTGGCTATGCGCAAGGGCTCTCAATTTAGATTTATATTGCCATTATCTAAAAAGCAGCTCTTTTTCAATTTCTAATACTTATTAAAATTTATGATAATTTTTAATTTTTAAATGTTTTTGGATAGCGTCTTTTATTTTTATATATAATTTTTGATTGTTAAACAATTTGCTTAAAACTAACCTGCAAAACTTATTATTTTTATCTCAGTCTATTAGTAGTATATTTTATTCCGGTTTTAACATCATTTATGCTCTACGTAATTCGAATGCGCAACGAGCCACACGCCTAGGTTTTGATATAGCTTTTATGAAGACGAGATGGTACTAACTGTTTCATACAGCTAGATCAAACATAATTAAACACTATATTATATAATACAAATATGAAGACTGTAGGACTGCATTGAAAGTTTCTTACCGTTGAACTGTTCCCGCTCCTAATCTTTTTTCACCTTTTTTAGCAATCAGTCTACTAAGTCTAATTAGACGGCAGACCCTGTAGCTGCCGAAGACTTCGAGGATTGCACACACACGGGCGAGGAACGCACCTGTAGTCGTTATTAGATGATGCGCGTATTGAACACGGTCTCTAAGCACCATGTCAATCACTCAAACGCAACAGGCATTAGAAGGATCGGCAGAAATGTTGGAAATTGATTCTACTATTAAGAAGGACATAAAGATATGAAAGGGAACAAAAGAAAATGAAGAAGGGAGCGTTACATGATGCGATATCCATTTTAGAGTGGGGGGAATTACGTCATGTCTGTAGGATAACCGGTGGGGAGTGCAACGCTGTGGGCAACTGCAGGGTCAGGACAAGGGGATGCTGACATTGAACGGAGGGTAGTGATACGATGAGCGGCGACGGTACTCGTGGGGATGGGTTCAAGCGTTCGAGAGTGGAAGGAGGCACCGGCATCTTCACCGACATTCCATCACTCCATCCCCATCCGGAATCCGCGCGAAAGTCTACTAGTCCATTCAAACAATTCTGTCGGAACTGTGGTTTGTTACAACTCCACACCGGAATCGACTGCGCTCACATCTGATTGGAAGTACGTATCCCTTCGAATCGAGCGCAGACGTTTCTACCTCTGTCGAATGAATACTCTCGAACGTCAATAACAGACTTGTCTTGACTCTAACCATTCTTAACTGATACATTCATCCCATTCTGTAAAACTGTTTTAACTTCAAATTTTGCTATCTCTAAACCTTGGAAAACAGGTTTTTTTACTTAAAACAAACTCTTCATTTCCAACACTGCTCATTAAGCAAACGAACAAACCAAATCAAAAGTGGTTAATGAAAATAGGAGTTTGTTTTAGGTTTTATTCCTGTGTTCTAAGGATTTGACGGCGCCCAAGCAGTCCCAAATCAATAAACCTATTTATTCTGATGGAATCTAAACCAGTTCTGACGTTTTGGACATCCTCATTCAAAGTCACCAGCACCATTGATTTCTCCTCAAAACTAATTTGTTAGCAAATAATTCGTCTTAAAATCGCACTCTTCGGGAACTGACGGTATTTCAAACTCAGTTATTAAGAGAGTGCCGAGCTCCCCCCGATTGCTTAGCCTTATATTCTCAGTTTATCGTTTAAACGGATTCTTTCCTGACTTATGGAAGACATCTATTATTCTCCGTCTTCAAGTCTGGACCTCGTTTGGACGTAGATAATTATCGAGGCGTTCACAAAACCCCCTCTCTAGCAAAACGTTTTTAAAAAAATATTTTTAATCAAATTCGCGACTTTTGCTTTAGAAAATAAGCTCTTAAGCGACTCGCAATAAGGTTTTCTACCTGGGAGGTCATTCGAAGTGTGTCATTTAGCATTTCTTAACCTCGTCACTTCGCTTCGTAATGAGCAACAGTCAGTGGTTGTGATCTACTTTGACCTGAGCAAAGCCTATGACAAGGTACTGCACAGATGTCTTCTGGTGAAACTGGAAGCCCTCGGCATCCAGCCTCCTCTCCTTGACTTCATTGGTTCCTACTTGTCTAACCGCAGCTAAAAGGTCTTAGTAAGTAATAGCTATTCGACGCCTCAGCCGATCACGAGTGGCGTTTTTCAAGGCACGGTTCTAGGTCCCCTTCTCTTTATTCTGTACATAAACGAAATTTCAGCTTTACTCAAAAATTCACAAAATTTCGTTTATGCTGACGATCTCAAGTGAATTTATTTATTTCCTGAAGACACTGCCAGTAGTTGCGTTGATAAAATAAACACTTATATACTTATGCTCTCACGTTGGAGCTGTACTTGGCAGATGGAGTTTTCTTCATCCAAGAGTAGTTTCATGCGTTTTGGGCCCGTCAAGCTTCCTTGACCCATAGTATTTCAAAAATAGTATACTTAGGTCAAAGTCACACGAATAAGCTAGCATTATTGCCTCATGCACATCGAATTTCTGCAAAATATGCACAGATAAGTGGTTTATATCACATAATTTCTTCCTTCCGGAAATAAAGTTAGACCTGTACCGCATGGTTGTTCTTCCTATCCGCTGTCCCCTCTTTGGGCTGATGAATGCATCTGACCACAGTTAAATTGAAAAAAGTTCAGAGAGCATTTACTCGAAGACAACTTTTTCTCTTCCTGGATCAATTTCCTCTTATACGGATAGATGTCAGGTAGCAAACATTACATTTCTCTGGGTAAGAAGACTCGAAGCCACTCTCTGCTTCCTGTTTCGCGTTAACACTAGCCCAAATCTCCCTCAAATTAACGCTCTCACGTCGGTTGATCAACTCTATGCCACTCGTAATTCTTCCATGATCATTTCACCACCCCTTAGCTCCACAACTAACCAATCTCGGTTTTTTGCCTCCAAATATGCTTTCATATGGACAAATCTCCCATTGGAAATTAGTTTTGTCGTCTACATTAGCTATTTTCAAAACCAAATTATGCACACATTTAACGTCGGAAGATATAAGATCCTTTTTGTGGGTGTTTCCTTCACAAAATCGCAACTTTGAATTTTGAAGAGGGTCCTCCTGGCATTTGAGGCAGTTCTCTTGATTTTATATTCGTTTCTAAAAATGTTTCCATTACCCTCTACAGAGTCAATCTTCGCAGTCAATTTTTCGTCCCCTCCATTTTAAAAATAGCATCGCCAACTCTTTACTACCTTGATATCTTCCGCCGATTTTGCAACACTGACGATGGTCTCCGGGATCTGTTGATGATCGTGGCAGTTTCTGATATTTTCGCCTCTTCGTTGGTGGACAATGCAATCAGCAAGTTCGCATCTCGGTGAAGATCTCGCGACCTCTACATTCCCCTCTTCGTTTTGACCATGTTGTCTTCGATGAGTTCGTCCTCTCTCACCTCCTTGGTGGCTATAAACAGTAGCTCTGACTGTTATATTTTCTGTCACCCGACAAGGAGCATTCCGAATCTTTATACGTTGTCAGCAACATCAAAATACTATCCCATTGCAACGTACCAATCCCATCAGCTCAAGCTTTTATTTTTTAAGGAGAAGCGGATTTTTTCTCCTAGTTTTTTTAAAAAGCGGCTTGCCGAAATCCGCCCCTGATTAAAGTGTAGGAGTTTTTAACTGCTTCTTCTCTAGTTAACCGTATATGCCAAAGATTGTTTCCTATTGCTTTAAAAATGGAAAATCGTTTTGAGACTGCTATGCCTACGATACTTCTCATTTATTCTGTTCATATGGCTGCTCACATAGCGCAGCAATTATCCACTTTGTGTTTATTTATTTATTTATACCGCGATACTAAGTTTGTAATTATGGAGCCCTCTGGGCCTTAAATATTCAATTTATTTATTTATTTATAATGAGAAGACTTAATTATTTGAGGATTTTGGACACTTGTTCGGTTTGTAAAAATGCTAACGTGAGTGTTCGCATCTGTTGTAGATGCTGAGGTGTTTGCAAGTTTCCCATCGGAAATGAACTTACTGATTTTCACGCGTGGCTTAGCAAATGACGCATATATACGGGAGTTTTCTTAGGTTAACCAAATTTTACAGCTAGAGTAGGCGTGGTTTGCTTGGGAGAGGAACGAACTGACGTTGATACAATTTCACTCGAACCAGGAACAATGTGAACGGGTGAAGATTCAAATGGAATTGGAATTTCTAATGATCCGCAGGGCCGTTTGTTTGCACTAGCTAGAGGGCCAACGTCTGAGATAACTTTTAGTATTGTAGATGTTGACCTAGACTTCTCGTTTTCTAATGAGGTTGAAACCCGACGTTTCATTGGGGAGTTATCTCTACAGATACAACAGCTTGTTTTTCTCTAAATATTGAGCTGAGTGCTCATGCTTAAAAAGAAATTATGTACACTTCAATCACCGAAAAACTGTGTACTAGAATCGGCGGGTTCTTTCTACGAGAAGTCAAACATTTAGCTTCTGCGACTTTAAATTTAAAGCCCAAAGGGTTTTACACTTAGGGACGTTGTTTAAAAAGAAAGATGAAACATCTTTTTATGTCAGTCATATGACTCAGTACTAATCACGTTTATAAATGACTCAAGTTTCGCATTATTGAGAAGTGAGTGAATACAACTTCACGTCAAAAATGGTAACGAGGATCATGAAAAGAGAACCTTTTTGAGTCTTAAAATGCCTGTAAACCGGAATTACATACAATAAAAAATATAATAACAGAAAATGTCCACTCAATTCAATTCAATATAGTCACTTTAAGTCACTTTATTGAGGGAAGAAGGCTTTCGCCCTTGAGCTCCCTATCCATATTCAAAAATGTCAATAGTACAAACGTTTACAGTGATAAATCTGACAAATGAAAATGTAGGGTCATCGATATGTGTGGGCCAAGCGCAAGCTGCCACTGCTTACACAATCTTCATTATATTTACAACAGTTTCTCAGAAAATAAGTATCTAGTTTGAATTTAAAAGTTTCAGCAGTTTCTGAAAGGACCACCCTGTCAGGGAGTCCGTTCCATGCTCCTACGACCCTCTGCGAAAAGGCGTTCTGACGGACTTCCGTGTGGACAAACTTCCTCTGCAGTTTAAAGGCATGACCCCGCAGATGTTCCGTCCCAGTCAATTCGAAGAGGTCAGCAAATTCTGGGGCACACTCGCAACCTCTGACAATCCGGTAGGTTTGGATGAGGTCACCGCGTAGTTGCCTGTAATTTAGAGGAAACAAATCAAGTTCAACCAGTCTGGCTTCGTAAGGCAGATGACTAAGATTCTTGACCATCTCCGTAGCTCTCGCCTGCACTCGTTCCAGCTGTAGATAATCCTTTCTTAAACCACGGACGCCAGGCCTGGACGGCATATGCCAATTGAGATCGAACAAATACCCCGTATGTTTTCGGAAGAGTTCCTTATCAATCTGCACAAATCAACGTCTGAGCGCAAATAAAACCCGTGTAGCGCGTTTAGCTGCCTTTAAACACTGTGAAGATGGTTTTGGTGAGGAGTTTTTTTAGAACACCAAGGTCCTTCTGTTTCTCAACAATTGAAAGGAGCTGCCCATTGAGAATGTATTGGTAGGAATCATCCTTCTCACTGGTTCTTCTGGTACGCAGTCGTAGGACCACACACTTCCCAACGTTAAAATTTAAGAGCCAACGAGCAGACCAGCTGCTAAGACGGTTTAGATCCTCTTGAAGTGCGTGCCTATCGAAATCAGATCTGATCACCCTCCACAATTTAACATCATCTGCAAACATGATAGCGCTGCAATCCAGGTCGTCGACACAGTCGTTGATGTAAACTTAGAAGAGTAACGGCCCTAATAACGAGCCTTGGGGGACACCCCTTAGAACCGGAGTAGGTTTTGACTTCGGGGTATCGATACACACAGTTTGCAATCTACCTGTAAGAAAGTCTGCGTTCCATGTCAGCAGCATTCCTCTTATACCAATTTCAGATAATTTGTAGATGAGACGTTTGTGGGACACTCGTCAAAACGCCCTTCTTGAAATCAGTGTATATGACGTAAACCCTACCATTTTTCGTCCAGTGCACGAGTCCACTGCTCTGTGGAGTAATAAACTAGGAAAGACAGGAGCGATTGATGGAATAAGGCATATGCCTTTGAGTACCCTATTTTTAAAGTTAAATTATTTGCGGTATACAGAGAAACCATGTGGGTTGCAAAAGTTCAAAGGCGATCATAAAAAATGACAAGTGGTGCGTGATTATCGAGGGTTAAGTTAAATTCCTCATGGCCCGGCTCTATTTGGAACCAAACTGTCAAAGTTCGTTTTAAAGCTTAACATCGACGGTAACATCACAACGTCTACAGGAGGCACTGTATGGTTTGACGACAAATTGTTAGCAATTGTGCAATAGCAAGTTTCACTCTGCTGAATGCGCAGTTTCAATGGATGACCCTCGGTAATGGGTTTTGGCAGTACGTTCAAATAATTCCGAGAATTTCGGCAGCAATCCGATCCCTTTAGAATGTGGAATATCAGCAGGAGAACCCCATGCATTCGCCTTTTAACTCAAGGGAACAGATTAAGATTCGTTAGGTGGGTTGTATATGCGCAAGGAGCTTTGACTGCTAACCGCTCTGGTGGCTTTCCTTTGTACTCTTTCCAGACAGTTCTGATCTTGAACTGCCAACGTTCTCAAACTCTGTACAGATTATTTCAAACGTGGCCTAGTGAATGTTCAAAATCTTAGCGAAGAGATCTTCACGTGGAAACCAAAAAGGCTAGTCTGGTGGAATGCAACACAGCAATTGCTCTTCTCGTCACTTTGAGCAGGAAAGGACGGTTTTTAGGTGCTGGTTGTCGCCGCAATAAGGTCCTGTTTAGTTTCCTTATCTCGTGAGGCTTCACCGTTGAGAAACTAGCTTCAACTGTCAGCAGATCCATATGGATTCCTCACAGCTTATTGTACACTTATCGACGTTGAACTGCAAAAAGCCAATGATTTGACCACTCATTTAACCGATTTAAGTTGATCTTGTAGTTTATCTTGCGTCGGCAAGGCTCTGGATTACATTCCAGATTTTCATTTCGTTGGAAAAACATTGCTGCTTCACAGTCCAGTCCACGTATAAACCGAACAGTATTGACCCTACATACTAAACCATGAAGAACCCCATTGTCAACCGCAGCAGGATCTGATCCTCTCTAGACGATGCTACACAGCCTGGCGCAGACCAACGAGGAACTTCGATCCATTTGAGGAGGTTACTTATGCTTTCAATCCTGTCTTGTTTTACAAGAGTCTAGGTGCGGCAGAGTGTCGAAGGCTTTTTGAAAGTGAATGAAGGCGATGTGAAATGCATGTCTATCTTAAAGTGCTTGTGCCCAGCTCTGGGGAGATTGCAGCATATCTCGTCGTGCAGGAGCTTCCTTTTCAGAACCCGTGTTGACAGTTTGATAAAACAATTATGTGTCTCTAGGAATTTGACCAATTCGCTCTTGATTATCCTTTTCCATAACCTTGCCAAGGATGCATTCAAACTTATGGACATGTAATTTGTCACTGACGCCCGGCTACCGCCTTTGCACAAGGGAGTTATATGTGCCAGCTTTCAATCGATATGAAGTGTTCTGGAGTCAAATGAATTTTGAAAGAGCACTGACAGACGTGTGGAATGTTCATTGGTAAGTTCTTTCAGAAGCTTGGGTGGAAGTTCCTCCGTTGCAGGAGATTTCGAATATTTAAGTTCCTTTTATTCCCTACGGATCAAACATTAAATGAATACTATGTGGCTAATGCTTTCTGTCGGGAGGTTATCCGCTGAGGGACGAAGGAACCTTGCGTCGGTTGTGAAGACTGAGCGGTAGAATTCGGAAAGGTACTTGGCTTTGTCTCTCTTTTGGCAATTTCAACGCCCACTGCAGTCTTAATCATCGGGTTTTGATGCTTATCGTTTTACATCTGCGGAGGTAACTGTAGACTAACTTTGGATTCTGCGTTGCCTTTTGCAGCAAATTCTTCTCGAATTCTCGTCGCGTTTTAAAAGATAAGGCTTCCAATTTGTTTCCGTGCGTTGCATACTTTTTTGAAATATGTGACTTGATTAAACTCACAATATTTTCTCCACAACTTGTGCTTCCTGTTTATTTTTCATTTTGGTGCTATAGCCACCCAGATGCTTTGCTCTGATGGACACTCGTTAGTGGGCAGTGGTTGTCCATAAGTTGCAGAAGAACATTACGGAAGGACTCCCAATCTTCGTTAACCGTGCTCGAAAACATTGAGGTCCAGTTGATGTCTGTTAAATCTGCTCGCATATGATGAAAAGTTTCCTCGCCAAACGTTACGCCGCTTTTCTGTATAGCAGGCGCAACGGAAATAAGAGTCGTCCCACATAAGCACCACATGACGGAGTGGAGGCATTGAAATAATCTCATCAATTTTGCCTGATGTTTCGTAAAAATCAGGTCGCGACAGTTAGCCCTTTGTCCTTCACGTGTTCTGGTGGGGAAGAGGACATGTTGTGTGAGGAGTGCCTTAGGTCGTTTGAAGAAAACTACACAATAAAGTCGAGTTCGGGCATGATAATCTGAACAGTTCTCCAGTTAATTCCTGGTGTGCCAGAAGTCACCCATGTTGATGACATAAGGTCGACTGGATAACTTTTTCTAATTGTTCCAACAGGCGGGTGTCTGCGACTTGGTCTATCCTAGGTGGCGATGGAGCAGTGAGGACATCCAGACATGGCAGAAAAGAACCTTGATGGTCAAACATAGGGCTTCATGCTGCACGAAAATCCTGCTTCGCCGTGTCGGAAACTATTAGCACTTCCTTCACATACACAATTGTTTCACCCACCCTGTGGTTTTCTGTCCCTCCGATATATCGGCATCCAGGCAATGATATTTTCTATCTCAGAATATAACGCGTCAGCCAGGTTTTGGTAACTACTATTACTGCCAGCACTTCTTTGCGGGACACAGAAAACTTTTACTACCGACAACGCTGTGAGCTTACAAGCCCGACCCACGTTGTGGCTTCGTTGTTATTTCACAATGGATAATTGTTTTCAAAACAAAATGTTCATTTGTCTTTTGGGGTACTATTTAGGGGTAGCACAACACAGATAGCATTTTATCGCTCAATTTGTCTCGTGCAGGTGATGAATGCTCCTGTTGCCGCCTCTAACTGGTACCCAACTCTCACCTGTGGCTCCTTGAAAGTTTGGGTTCTCCCAGCGGTCACACCCAGGTTAACTCGTCATGACCGGTGGGCTAAACCAGGCAGGCTCTTTAGTGTTGTGTGTGACTCCACACCCGATATTTCTGACTCCCGAACTTCCAACATCCCCCCTCTCAAAAATGTCTACGGTGTGGGGCGAAAGAAACCCCGTAGGTGGCCCAGGCTAACTCGGGTCGTTCTCCCACGAAAACCGAAAACCGTAGCCCATAGTGGAGTTCAACAACCGTCTGGGATGTCCGAGCAGCCCTATTTTTGGACAGCACTGCTTGTCTGCTCGCGGAGGAAGGGGTTAGAAAAGGTGCCCTAAAAATGCTACGTATCACGTTCTCTGCAGGCGGCTGCGGCTCGCAATTTGCAAAATACACGGTCGTGCAACTCAAACCAAACAACAATAACCCAGTCCCAATTTCTTTTCGCCATATTCTCCAGGCCGCTCGGGTGAGTCCACTCACACTAGCATCCTGAATGTTCGTTCTCTTTTAGACAATCCTAGGAGCAACCTGCCGGAACGAAGGATGGTGCTTGTCGCTCGGGACCTGACGCGCAACAAGGTGGAAATTGCTGCTCTCAGCGAAACCTGATTCTCTGTGCCTGGTCAGCTTGAGGTTGTTGGTGCCGGCTGCACCTTCTTCTGGAGTGGCTTGCCAAAGACAGAATGACGCGACGCTGGTGTTGTTGGACGTCTGTCCTGTCTGCCGCTGGGTATCAATGATTGCATTATGAGCCTCCACCTGCCTCTTCAAGGAGACCAGTTTGCCACCATTATCAGTGACAACGCTCCCCCGATGGCGAAGGAAAAATTCTACGAGGACCTTCACGGCTTGCTGGCGACTGTGCCAAAAGAGGACAATTTAATTGTCCTTGTGACTGCAATGCCCGCGTCGGGACTGAAAACGCTGCCTGGCAGGGCAGTGCGGGGTCCCCACGGTCACGGTAGCTGTAACGATAACGGCCTCCTTCTTCTGCGCACGTGTGAGGAACACCGTCTCCTGATGATGAACACCTTCTTCCGCCTTTCGACGCGGGAGAAGGCCATGCGGATGCACCCTTAGTCGCGGCGCTGGCATCTGCTGGACTATATTATCGTCCGGAGGCGAGATCGATAGGATGTGCTGATAACCAAGGCGATCCGTGTTGCCAATGGTTGGACAGATCACCGCATTGTCACCTCCCAAATGAGGCTCAAACGGAAACCCCGATGAAGGCCATAAGGTACACAGCCGCTATGTAATTTAAATACTCTTTTATTGATTTTGCCGGCTGACTCTTTTGATTTCAGAAACCAAATAACCGAGCAACTTGAGGACCTGCATGCTCCAGCTGATAATGCTACCGTAGAGACACGATGGTGTTAACTGCGATATGTCATCCAGTGCAACGCCCTCGAAATCTTCAGACGCGCACGCCGTAAACACCAGGACTGATTTGACGACAATGACGCCGACATCAGCAAATTACTCGCGGAGAAGAATGTACTACACAAAGCCTACATGGACCTTCGGACTGATGCCACCAAAGAAGCTTTTTTCGATGCTGGTGCCTTGTGCAACAATGGCTGCGGGAGATGCAGGATGCCTGGATGATCCGAAAGGCTGAGGAAATCCAGGGGTATGCGGACCGATATGAAATAAAAAAAACATTTCAAAGCCATTATGGCCAACCACGGCCCGTGTATCAAGGGGTACGCACGGCTGCTCAGCTCTTGACGGCACAACACTGCTCACAGAGAATTCAGCAAATTCTTAAGCGCTGGGCCGAGCACTTCAGAAATGTCCTTAATTGCTCATCAGCCGTCTCCGATGCTGCCATTGACCGGCTCCCTCAAGTCGACACGAACATTGACCTGGATCTGCGCCTTCCCTACCAGAAACCATCCGGGCCGTGCAGCAGATTTCCAGCGGTAAAGCACCGTGATCCAACGCAATTCCATCAGCAGTCTAAAAGCACGGTTGGGCCCCAGATGATGGCAGAACTCACAACAATCTTCCAGCAGATGTGGCGACAAGGACAAGTTCCTCAGGATTTCAAAGACGTGACCATCGTTTATCTGAACAAACGGAAGGGGAACTGGCAACTCTGTGATAATCACAGAGGCATCTCTTTGCTCAACATTGCCGGGAAGATTTTCGCCGGTATCCTTCTTATCATCTGAACGGTCACCTAGAGCAGGGCCTGCTACCGGAAAGCCAATGTGGCTTCCGCCGACACCGCCGAACAACCGATGTGATCTTCGCCAGCCGCCACCTACAAGATAAGTGTCAGGAGATGCGAACTAATCTATACACTAACTTCGAAAATCTAAGGTATGCCTTTGACACGGTGAATCGTGACGGGCTGGGGAAAGTCATGCAGAAATTGGGTTGTCCTGAGCGGTTCACGCACATGGTGCGTCAGCTTCATGATGGGATAACGGCGCGCATCAATGACAAAATGACGGTATCCAAAGCATTCGCAGTGACGAACGGAGTGAAGCAGGCTGCGTACTGGCCCCCACCCTCTTCAGTCTCATGTTCTCGGCTATGTTTATGGACGCCTACCGTGATGAGTAGCCTGGTATCCGCATCGCCTACAGAACTGACGGGCACCTTCTCAACAGTCGGCGTATGCAGGCTGCAACGCGCGTGTCTACGACTACAGTCCATGACTTGCTCTTCGCGGACGACTGCGCCCTTATCACCGTGACGGAAGAGGACATGCAAAGAAGCATGGACCTCTTCACCGAAGCCTGCGCCGATTTTGGATTAACAATCAGTACAGCCAAAACAGTTGTCGTGCACCAGCCGCTACCCAGTCCGAATACAATGCTTCTCGAATTAATGTTAACGGTGCTCAACTCAAAAACATGAAAATCTTCGCTAATCTAGGAAGCACGATGTCGCGCAACACGAAAATCGAGGGTGCGCAACCAATCTCAAAAGCTAGTCAGACCTTCGGCTGACTGCAGGCCTTCGCGTGCAATCGTCAGGGTATTAACCTGAACAAACTAACTGAAGATGAACAAGGCAATCGTCTTGATGACACTCATTTACGGAGCGGAAAACTTGACGGTCTACTCTACCAAGCCAGGAAGCTTAATCACTTTCATCTCAGCCGTCTCCGCAGAATACTGAAGCTGAGATGGGAAGACAGGATCTCGGACACAAAGTTCCTGGAGCGGACCGGAATCTTCAGCATCCATGCCATGCTGAGTAAAGTGCAACAGCGATGGAGGGGCCACCTGGTAAGAAATGAATGAGGATCGACTTCCCAAACGACTTTTCTACGGAGATGTAGCTACGGGTTCTCGCCGGCAGGGAGGTCAAAATGACGCTACAAGGACACTTTGAAGAAATCTCTAAAGCAACTGCAGATCAACCCGGTGACCTGGGAGGACGTCGCACAGGATAGACCAGCATGGAGAAGATTCGTAAAGACTGGTGCAGCAATCTATGAGGCCACCTGGATCGCCGCCGCTAAGGCCAAAAGAGCGGCACGAAAGTCAACAGCGCTCCGGACCAACACCGTCAATGCACAGGCCCTGCAAACATGCCCACGCTGTTAACGCCTCTTCCGCGCGCGAATCGGCCTGTTTGGACCTTTTCGGATGCAATGCACCAACAATCCGACAATTCCAATTTATACGTCAAATTCTGCCAACCCTCCTTCTGCATACCCCACCCTCACTCCTAGCAACAATTCCATTACTCCCACCATCATAGAGACCACATCCATGTACTCATCGCCCGTTACCCCCACCACCACTAACACCACCGCCTTCGCCTTCACTACCACCACCACCACCATCAGCGATGAGGAATCTCTCCTAAGCTGTATGCAATGCGACCGCACATTCACCGCACGCATCGGCCTGGACAGTCACTTGCGAATACATCGTACAGAGACTAGTGAGCTAGTGCCTGGAGCACCCATCACACAGCAGAGATCATCGCCTCCAATGCCCTCACCGTCTTCGCGCACTCACTCATTCCGTGCTTTATCATCAGGCCTCATGGGGCGGGTAAGAACATGGAAACAAATAAGTACATGTTCAACGGCGGGCTAACTAGATTGCTTTTTTACTTATAAGCAGTTCGTATACCGCATTTCAGTTTAATTTACGTTTCCAAATGCTTCTCTTTATAATTTAGATTCCAGCAGTCGGAGACCTATCATCGTTGGTTCTGGTACGGAGCAATAGAATGCGGACCGCTTAACTATCAGGGCGGTTGAACTATTGTCAATAAACGTGAGGCAGTTAACTAATGGGTCAAATTTACCGCGGTAGATTAGGGGATTTAGTATAACCGTTTCGATGCTGTTAATTGAATATTTTTTCAAGCAGAAGATCCTGGCCGCCAAAGAATTCTAAAAAAACAAACATTTTATTTCAAATCTTGTAGCCAGATTGTCATGAAATAACTGCTGTTTTCTTGTGTCTTCAAGCTCGGCTAAACTTTATGAAGGAAAATAGAAGAGTCAAGGCTTGCATTGCATAAAATGACACAAAGTCAACCCTATATGCCCTTCTATCTGTAATAGAAGCTGTGGACCTTTGCAGCAGTGAGTGCGCAATGTGTCAGGGTTTCTTGGTCTAAGAACGTGAAGGTAATTGTTTTGGCCTAAAAACCGTAGGCTGATGCAAAGTTCGATTACATTCACTGAAGAGTATTCAGTCGTCCAAGCAGAACAACATTTTTGGCGCTCAATTAATATAAAAGCGGCGGGTGCATAATCTAGATTGGGGAAAAAATTCGATCGGTTAGATGTTCTCTCCAATAATAAAGTCACCATATTACCGTCCGAGTTTTCACGTTTTTCAGCGCCTACTTAAGTGAAACTTGATCTTTTTTCGTGCAATTTAATATTTCAAAGATGTCTGCCATTACGCCGATCTAATTATAATTGTTAAATATGCACAATTCTGACTAGAAATAGCTGATTTTCGATCACATTCGAGACGTAATAGTACAATAAGCGTGATCACTATGACTACCAGCACCTCATATCTCAAATGCATAGACACCGTTATTCTACCTGATGTATATAAAATGGTCAAAAATGAACCAGTCATGATTTTAAGGTGCCCTGTTATAAGAATCAAAGCAAAGTTCGGCACGCAAAAATGAAACACTACATGAGGACCTACTGACCAATGCACCAGTGCGTGGACAATGTTTCCGTTCTTTTTAGGCTTGAAACGGGCAAGCACAATGACGCCTACACTATAATTAGAAAGATCATTGAACTTCTTATTGTAATAAATTTTATTCCAGATAGAACTTCGGCTTTTAATCAAACATCTGTCTGAACGTTAAAGTGTGAAAGTCAATGGCCAATGGTGATTTTATCCTGTGATTTTAAATAACTGCCTAATAAAAGCATAGAAGACAGAATGTTTATTCGGTTCCTACTTATCGTCATATTTTTCAAGATGCTTGTCAACTGCCTGATATAGCTTTCATGAGTTCTCCAGGGCACAACGGGACACACATTTCCCTGTGGCAGATATGATAACTCCTCAAAATCATAATGCACATCCTTAACCGAAAATCATCAAATGAATGTACAAATTACCCAATTGTAGTCTTTTTGGCTAAAGTTCACTTATTCACTGCGCATATCTCTTGTAATTTGATCATGTTATTGAATATAACTGCCTAATGACAGCCCATATGCCAGAAATCTCCATTCTGGGCTACCATTTCTTTTTTCAGATCCAACTCTTCGTCATATATTTTCAGTTGCTATGCAACTAACTGTGAGAGATCTAATGCGAGTTCAATGTCAGGACGGCGAATACATGTTCAATAAACTGTTCATTGAACTCCTATCTATAATAATGCTTCTTCTCGATGGAAAACCGAAAAAAGTCGAAACAGTGTATCAATGTTAAAGAGTAAGAATCAATGGCCGATGTTTGCCGTATTAAATATCTGCTCTGTTAATCATGGCATTGGTTATGATTGCCGGATAAAAGCAAATAAGCCAGAAATGTCCATTCCGGACTTCCTTGTATTTTTTTGTTCCTCCATATTATTTTTTTTTCAAATTGCTGTGCGAAAACCTGTGACGACTCTGGAAAACGAAGCACAGGCAAGGTCCTGCAACAAAGAAAATCAACCCAACGGGGAGAGCATTCTGAAGTTTTTTTTAACCCGAATACGTGCTGAAAGAGCGAATGAAAAATGAGACAGTTAATAATAAAACTGGAAAACACGAAGGACCAATGGTGAGGCCCATCTCTAAATAAGAAATGGACAAATAGTTCTAGTGAAAAGAGCATTTCTTTGGCCGAAGGCAGTCACTCTGACAGCCTAACTGTCCCTTCTGAGAAACCAAAAACGTGCCCGCTTAAATTATTTATCTTTAATGTCAGATCTTTGCTTAAAAATATGGGTTTGCTCCAGACTTTTGTTTTCATCCACCGCCCCAACATTGTAACAGTAAGTGAGACTTGGGCGACACCCTGTGTATCCGACTCTGAACGGAATATTCTAGGGTACGATTTTATTCGTAACGATCGACACGAGGGCTGTGTCGGAGGAAGCTGCATCTATGTTAGGCAACCACTTACATTTTTTCCATTGGACTATCGTACATTTACCGCAGTAGTATAGATTTGTTGTTGAGAAATACTAACACATCTTCATTCCCACGATTGGACTAATTTATTTTTATGTTTGGATGTGAATTTTTGTACTGATACATTTTAACAAGTTCTAGGTTCACTCTTTTCTCGTTTTTTTCCCCGTAAAAAATAATTAATGTTAGGGATGAAGTCTACCTCCCTTTAGCTTACCACCGTAGATGACTTAGACTCTCGCATCGTGCTCATCGACTAAATGACACTTCTGTCCTGCCTCTGATCCAACAAATCTTTGAACATGCTAAGAGGCTTTCTGACAAAAAAACGACCAAAAACTCAGTACCCTGTATTTCGAGACGCTTTTGGAAACCCTAAAGCTACCGCTAAGTTGACAGCTGATAGCTTCGATGCTTTCGTGTCTAGAACTGTTAGTGATAATTTGGTCGCCCCCTTTCCAAACTTCGAGGTTTAGACCGGTAACGTCCTCGAAAACAATACTTTAACACTTTGGGACGTAACCGTAGCCATTCGGAGTTCTCGCAAATATTAAAGTCCTGGACCAGATGGCATCCCGGTCAGTGTTCTCAAGGTGGATGCAAATGATAAAATTCCGTCACTTCTGTTTAGGATATATACTCTGGCTCTAGAAAAGTGAAACCTTCCCAATTTTATGGAAGGAATCGCACATTCTGCCTTAACCCAAACACGGCCGAAAAACGTCAGTTGATGACTCTAGGCCAATAAATACACTGCCAGTAGCCTCGAAGATCTTAGAAACCTTGATTTAAGACAAGCTGATGCGTCACCTAACAGATAATAAACTAATTAATGCGGCTGAGCATGAGTTTCTCGAAAAAGAAATCTTTTGTCACCTGCCAGCTCTCTTACTTTGATCATGCGCTTCAATCTAGAGATAGTAATGTGCAATTGACAACGTTTATTTCGACTTCAAAAATTCTTTTAAATGTGTTAAACATGACCTCCTCCTGCTGAAGCATACCCCATTTGGCATAGGTAACAAGATTCTGAACTTACTATACTCCTATTTTAATGATCGCGCGCAACGGGTTAAAATATCCGAAGTTTTCTCTAACCCCATGCACGTGAGGAGTGGAGTTATCCAGCGAAGCATACACGGCCCGCTTCTATTTTGCTTTTTTCTGAAGAATGTTTCTGATTGTTTTCAGTATGGTTGGCCCTTTATATACGCTGATGCTTCAAAAGTAACCAATTTTATAAAAACGACCGATCGCTTAATCGTACTTTAGCTCTTAAAAGCGTATATTCAAGCCTTCGCTCAGTGGTGTCGCACATGTTCCATTTCAATCTCTTGCCATAAGTGACCTTTTTATAGGTAGTGGTGACAACCATCAGCCTCATCTAAGCAAAGACGGTCATGACCTAAATGTGCCCTGGGTAATAAAGGATCTGGGCATATCATATTCCAGTAGTGTTAATCTGTCAGAGCACTGCACCCTCATTGTCTCGAAAGCAAGCCAAACAACTAGGGTTTATTCTCAGAAATATTAAAACCCTCAATATTAGCACCAGCCTTTAAAAAATGTTTGTAAGACCTAGTTTGGAATACAGTTCGTTTCTATTTAAGCCTTCTGCACGCGAGTGAGCGGAAGAAGAAAGAATCAGTCAAGCACTGATTAACTAAACGTTTTCTCTTAAGAGCACATAAAACCTGTGTAACCGACATTGCTGTGAGATAACAAGCCTCGACCCGTTGTGGCTTCGTAGATTACAGAAGTGACTATTTTTACTGTTTGAAAATTTAAAAAGGTTTAACCTTTAACCCCTTATATCCCTAAGGCAGCTTGACCAGTCTCGGGGAACCCAATCACAGAGATGCATTCTTATATCTTCCTTTGGCACGCACCGTTAGATACCATACGTTTTTTTCAGTAAACCCTATGGCAATCTGAAATAAACTACCCAGAAGTATTAATATTCAGCAAAACTATCATTTGTTCACGAGAGCTGTCACTAGTATTCTACATTCAGGACACCTTCCACGAATTAAGGGAGCTGATTCTCGGAAAGCTCTTTTCCGTTCTGATGGCGTCCAAGGACTCTGAATACTGTGTCGGCATTCATGCTAAAGGCAATATTGCTGACTATTCATTCCGCAATCCGGTTATTCCTCAGACGATAGTGAGCAGCCGTTCGCCGGCTTACTTGCTGCTAGTACAGAAGACCAGATCCACAACACTGAAATGTGAAGTACTACACCGTGCACCTGTGTCGACACTTCTTTGTCCTGAACTTTAATCCTTTACAAAAGCTGAAGTTTTTTCTCTTGAAAACTTGACCCCTTACTGTAAATCCTTTTGAATCTTGCCTGTAAACTGGCAATAAATAAATAAATATGTAAATAAGAAATGTGAACTCGCGAATAAAACGGTGCTTTTATATGAAGAGACAGATACATGAACTCATAACTACCAAATTGTACACTCCCGATGGCAACCCGTCCAAATATCTAACAAGTGGCGCAATGATAAAAGGTTTAACTCAATTTACAACTACTACTTGTAATACTACTTATTTGTAGAATGGATATTACGTGGTTATTCCACGGTGGTTAATTAGCATTGACCCAAATGTTCATTTAAACGTTCAGGTCTGACCCTAAAAATGCATGTCCGAAACACCTGAATACATGTCCTGCTCATAATTATTTAAGATATTATTCCGCCGATTATTCTCTGGAGTCCATATACAATACAAAACATAGAGATCGTATTGGGACACACTGAGGAGCTGCACCCCTCGTGTGTGTGCCACGCACCAGCAAAAACGTCGACGAAACACGTGTCTGGGCTTTTAGCTAGTACCTATGTTTGATGTACGGTTAAACTTTATTGTCATATTAGATTCCTACTACTTGCAGTACTACTTGTTTTTAGAATGGGCATTGCTTGGTTATTGCACGGTGGTTGATTGGCCTTGACCCAAACGTTCATTTTAAATGTCGGGTCTGAGCTTAAAAATGAATGTGTGAATCACCTGACTCAATGTCCTGCACTTAATAATTTTTGAAATTATTTCCCCAGATTTTTCTCTGGAGGCCATATACCATAAACTGCATAGAAAACGCTAGGGGACACACTGAGTAGCCGAACCCATCGTTGCTGTGTCACGAGGCAGCAGAAAAATCCGCGAAACACGTGTCTGGTCTGTTTGCTAGTACATTTATCTTTGAGTACGTTATAACGTATTTTGCCATATAAGATTCATACTACTTGTAGTACTACTTGATTTTTGAATGGGCAGTTTGTGGTTATTTCACAGATTTTGATTGGCTTCGGCTGAAATGTTCATAGAAATTTCGGGTCTGACCATAAGAATGCATGTCCGAATCACCTGACTCAACGTTCTGCACGTAATAATTTCAGAAATTATTCCCCCGATTATTCTCTGAAGTACATTTACCAGAAACCGCATAGAGAACGCTGCGGGACACATTGAGGAGCCGAACCACTCGTTGCTGTTTCACGCAGCAGCAGAAACATCGGAGAAACACCTGTCTGATCTTTTAGCAAGTTTCTATGTCGGAAGTGCGGTATAACGTCTTTGCCATATAATATGCACACTTCTTGTAGTACTACGTGTTTGTAGAATTGGCTTAACTATGTTAATTTAGAGTGGTAAATATACTTTTGAACCAAATATTCATTAAAATGTCGGGTCTGACCCTAAAAAGACAAGTCCGATTTACCTGACTCCATTTTCTGCACTTTATAATTTCAGAAATTATTCTTTCGATTATTATCTGAAATCCATATACCAGAAATGGCATAAAGAAACGCTGGGGACCAACTGAGGAGCCGAACCCCTTGTTGCTGTGTAACGCAGCAGCAGAAACATCGGCGAAACACCTGTCTGGGCTTTTAGCAAGTACATATGACGGAAGAACCGTATAAAGTCATTGCCATATAAGATTTCTACTACTTGTAGTACTACTTGTTTTAAGAATAGCCATTACGTGGTTATATCATAGTGGTTAAGTGTTTTTGACCCAAATGTTCATTGACAGTTCGGGTCTGACTCTATAAAGTCATGTCCGACTCACCTGAATCAATGTCCTGCACTTAATAATCTCAAACATTATTTCCGCAAATATTCTCTGGAGTCCAAATACCAGAAACTCTAGACATAACGCTAGGGACCCACTGAGGAGCCGAATTCCTCGTTGCTGTGTCACGCCGCACCAGAAGCATCAGCTAAATGCTTTCTAAGCGTTTTTCTTAGAACCTATGTCGGAAGGACGGTATAACACCTTTGGCATATAAGATTCTAACAACTTGTAGTATTATTTGTTTTTAGAATGGATATTACTTTGTTATTCCAAAGTGGTTAATTTGTTTCGACCCAAATGTTTATTGAAACTTCGGGTCTGACCCTAAGAATGCATGTCCGAATAATTTGACTCCATGTCCTGCACTTACACATTTCAGAAATTATTTCCCTGATTATTATCTTGTGTCCATATACACGAAACCGCATAAAAAACGCGGGGGGACCCACTGAGGAACCGAACTCCTCGTTGCTGTGTCACGCAGCAGCAGAGACATTGGCGAAACACGTGTCTGGGCTTAAAGCTATTACCTATGACAAAAGTACGGATTGCCTGTGAAGCAACCACGCTAATCTCATTGCTGATTTCGCAGACCACAAACGGACGAACCCAAAACAATAGTCAGCAGTACAAATAGGGTCAACATGGCGGCACTGCTCTGCGAGGGCTTATAAAGCAGCAAGTAGGTTTCTTTTGAGCGTTGTATGAAAGAGCAATGGGAGATCCAATAATTGAGTAAGAATAGATCACCAATGCGCTCAGGGGTGCTAGTTTCCATTAGAACCAATAATGAATCTGAGTTCTGCACAGATCAGTATTCAGATTGTAGTACTTGTGGCGACTCGTTTGCATTCGGAATGGAGAGCCTCTAGCGCACACAGGCAATTTAGGCTATTTAGATGGCAACTATTCGAGCTAAAAGGTAAAATGAAAAAGGTCGGATGATAAAATGTCCGTGTACAATGTGAACCTTTTCAATTTTGGAAGGGCTACACTCGGTCATTAAACCAAAAATGGACCACAATGTTCAAGAATGGGAAGGACGAAACATTTCATAGTCTAAATTTTATTTCTGGAAGATAGATAATATATAGGATACAGCAACAAATCTGGGCAGCTTTTGTCGTAGTCAGATCGGCATGACGTGAGAGATCCAAATTATTACTGTAGCGCTAAAACCATACAGCGTGAATGTTGTAATAGCTCAGTCGAGGGGTGCCTCGAAAACACATTTAACGATACTTAGAAGGTGAGAATTCATGCAGCGTTGATGATCCACTCGAAAAGAGCACACATGTTCTGCATGGATTTCTTCATATTATCGTTGGACCGAAACTTTTTGAGAAGGAATATACACATTCAAGATCGTCCGCATTAATAAAAAGACTAAGAGTGTTTAACTGCTGATAAAAATACCCTTTAATGAAAAGCCAAAAATCAAAGAGACCGACAACGGTGCACTGGAGGAAACCGTTCAAAATATGGATTTCAGCTGAAAATGAGGACCCCATTTAGACCTATGGTTAACGATTAGTAAGATATGACGTAACGAAATCGGTAAAAGGGACTACGAAATCCTTATCCTTCTTTCTTAACTATAAGCTTCCTTTGAGGCAATTGATTGATATTTCGAAAGACAGGTGACATGTTTCACAAGATTGAGCGGAAAGAAGTAAGGTTGGGACGATGGATCA